>VCRD01003833.1:3672-54436 GCA_006783055.1 Trinorchestia longiramus
CAGTGAGGGTACAGCGGACAGTGAGGGTACAGCAGACAGTGAGGGTACAGCAGACAGTGAGGGTACAGCAGACAGTGAGGGTACAGCAGACAGTGAGGGTTCAGCGGACAGTGAGAGTACAGCGGACTGAGAGAGCACTGCAAGGGAGCCTAATTCTTAACTGCGAACCACCATAGCTGGCACTAGATTGCATGGGCATTCACGTGCCCATTCATCCACGTCTCCATCCATTTCTGTATCCATGCCTCCACACGCCCATAAATCTCTTGCTATGCCCATGTATCATGGATATGCGCCCACGCAGTGACTTGAATTTATGTCTAAGTATCCATGTAACTACACGGCCCGTGACGCCCATGAATTTCTCACTATGTATTCCTGCACAGATGTATACTCTACATGTATAGGCGCCCATCCAGTGACGAATTGATGTTCCCGTATCCGTGTAGCTACACAGCCCGTGTATTTACATGCCCTGTTCGAGGGTCACTATCATTTGGGGTGCGTAGATTTTTGCTGTTTCACTTGCGGCATTTCTGCACAGCTCTAATCGGTTTCTGAACTTTTTGAAGAAAAAATGTTTTCAGAAGCTTCATTTTCTGTAGTTGGGCATCTGATCAAATTTGTTCGGAAAATTCGACCATGTTTGAAGTCTGATGGCGGTCAATGGCGGCTCTTATTTCATGAGCCCAATTATGAGCCTCGGATTTCAGAAAGCGTTTGTTTTCGAGTCGTAAAGTGTGCCGGTCTGCATTGTGTGGAGCGCAGTGGGGCGGAAGCAAGGAGATCTGATCCCGCACACTCCATTGATCCACCACCTGCTGGAGAGCTGCACACCCTCCTCCTTTTCCACCTCGTAGGGCTTGCCTTTTGTGCGCCAGTCAAGACTGCGCAATTGTGGTTCTGAGTTTGCCTTGAACTTATTTTATGACTAGGGTTTTGGTTGTGTAGTTTCATGCGCGCTATTCTGATGATCGGAGTTTTTAGCCAAACTTGGCGAATTGGAGAATCAGAATTGGTCTGTCGATGTAGAGAGATTGTTAAAGCTGATGGTCATGCGAGTGGTGATCACTTGCAAATACCATTTTATTTTGTATTTTTCACGTTGCACTTTACATCTTTATGAACTTCCTTCCTAGTGTTTATTTATAGTAACATGCTCAGTCCTAAGTTCTAGAAGTGTAAAGTATTTTTTTCATGCGTTCAGAGGTTTCTGTTGAAATTATTTTCACTTTCGTTTCTGATCATGGTTGTGTATTTCTAAGAACTACCTAGCGAGTGTATGCTGCTTAGTGTATTGCCCCTTCAGCATTTGTGATGCCTGATGGGTCTGGTGAAATGTTTGTGAAAAGTCATAATTAATTTCTAGAAATGTTATTCCTCAATTTTCGTAACTTATTGTTTGAGAAACATTCAAAATCTTGAAACGTACAGGAAGGAATACAGGATTCGTATAACAGATTTTGTTGGGATTCCAGGGGAATATTTTCTTGCATAAAAAGGTTTTCAATTGAGAAATTGTACATATCCGTAGTCATTGTGGTATTGCTTTGACTGACCACGGATATATTGTTAAGTCTTTTTTCGAGTTTAATGACAGGTTCGTTTCTGAGAAAATAAATAAAGTGCCTTCATGTTAAATTAAACAAATTTATCACGTTTTAACTGGAGAAATATTTTGAGTACCTAAGTTAAATAATGCTTTTCAAAGATAACAACAATTTTTTCCCATTCAGATTATTGTTCATGTACCCAAATTCTTTACAGTGCTTTTGAATTGATAAATTGAGGTTTTTATTATGAAAAACCACAAGCTTTGCCAGGAACAATGTCCTCTTCAAATCCTCAACATACACATTTAGACTAAAGAAATCGTGTTATCGCTCCGAGCTTCATTCAAATTCCGTGATGAGGAATTTCTAAACTAACGTTCAAGTATGACTTGAGAAATTTACTATTTTAATTAGTAGAATCAGGCTGCCTCTGATATTGTGAAGTCATTGAACAGTGAAGCGTTCCTCTTGAAATGGAAGAGCAGGGCGAGGCTCCAGAGCACGAGTTGTTTGTTGTCTGCAGTATAGATTGGCTCGTAATTACTAGTGTGACCCCAGCTAGGCTGGTATCCAAGCTACTGTTCTACATACAACTCCTTTCCCTAATTTTGAGTATTTTCTACTCAGCATTCATGGTTGATAAGACTATCAGTGATCAGTGTTGTGCGCTAAGTGGTAAATGAATACGTAAAAATAGTTTTTCAACAAGATTTACTCCATGTTTTCTTTGTTCAATGTTCCGAAATTAGTTAGCCAATTCCGGGTAGAAGAAGTAGAGTTTGATATCATCAGCATTTCTGGGGACAAGAAAGGAAGCGGTCTAAAAAGTGTTCGAAGAAAGACAAAGCGTCAGTTTTTGCTGTCTTTATTTATTCGAGAAATCCCCAGCTCCAAGTTTGGAGGAAGTTTGGTCCTATAACGTGATTAAAAAACAGAACTTAAATTAATTATATAGTTGTTCTTGAGATTCTTTTTAAGTTTCAATGTCTCATTTTTTTCTTTTTGATAATGACATTACAAGAGGTAGGTCATAGCGCCTTGGTTGCTGCTAAATGCTTAAAGTTTAAAAAATGATTGTTCCTTACTCGCTTAGAGTCATTGATACAAAGTTTCCTGATGCTTCTCAGTATATTAACTAACTTTTGTATTGATGTTTTCTAAAATTTTGCCTATGAAATTAGAAAAAATCGTTTCACTTGACAAGGTCAATACTTCTGTCCGAGATCCTTTCAGAGACAACGATAAGAACAAACTGCGCCAGTTTACCAAGGATCGACAGACGTATTTGCCGAGCACTCACAAGGTTCTCAAGCTTATACAGGGCTCACTTTTTTGTTTGTGTTTCATAAACACTCACGAAGAGCATAGCTCATGGTTATTATGTTTCTGGGAATGAATTTTCACGCTCTCTTCCTAACAAATCTGGATGGATAATTAGCCTGTTTTGTGACTTATAACTTACAATATTTTAAGTGACTTGTGTTTACATTTACCCTCGATACTCGAGGAAACATCCATCTGAGCTCGAGTGTCCTACACTTTTTGTGTTGCATTACCGATACAACTTGATGATGTTCAGTTCTATGATCAGCTGGACGCGTTCACAATGAAGAGGGCTGGTCTCCTGCAAAGTATATTGATTAAACTAGACATGACCTGATAAGAAGGCAGCAGTTCAGCTTGTAAACTTCAATTGTGAAGTACTTGCTGATGTGTGAAGTTCAGAAGATTTAATGTACAGCATAGATACATGAAGTGTATGTGGAGGACTTTAATATATGATGGTCTAGTGTGTTTTGAAAGAACATGCATCGTCTACTATCTCAACAAGGGCAACAGTGACAGTTCTATGATTATATCATTACCGTGAGTACTGAAGGTGTACTCTTTTATGACTGAGATAAATTTCCTCTTTTATGGAAAGTGTGTCGCGTGTTGAAATTTTTCCAAGTTCACTTTTGTGATATACCATCCCTCTATGTATGATCAGTTGAACGTGCGTCAAAGCACACCGTATGCTCAAAGAATATCTGGTTAGGTATAGTTCATCAGTCCAATTTCTACTTCAGTCAGAAACGCCATTGAGGCATCCATAAACTAAATCCAAATACAATCAAGTTCAGTTATCAACTTTCACTCAGGGGATTATAGCTGCGGCTTATTGTGCGTGAAGTTGTATAACATGTAAACGTATCTTCTAGAACTCAAGTAGAGTCTTCTACGGTCAATTCTTGCCCAGTTCTTCAAAACACGATGTCCTTTTTTCTGAGGCAATTGTGATCAGCTCACGCTGAAGGTTTGTTGAGTACTGCACACCAGCTAGCATCGCTGACTTCTGGCTACATCGTTAGCTGGCATTGCTGACTTCTGGCTGAATGGTCAACTGGAATTGCTGACTTCTGGCTGAATGGTCAACTGGAATCGCTGACTTCTGGCTGAATGGTCCACTGGAATTGCTGACTTCTGGCTGAATGGTCAACTGGAATCGCTGACTTCTGGCTGAATGGTCAACTGGAATCGCTGACTTCTGGCTGAATGGTCCACTGGAATCGCTGACTTCTGGCTGAATGGTCAACTGGAATCGCTGACTTCTGGCTGAATGGTCAACTGGAATTGCTGACTTCTGGCTGAATGGTCAACTGGAATTGCTGACTTCTGGCTGAATGGTCAACTGGAATTGCTGACTTCTAGCTACATTATCAGCTTGTCAGCTCGTTATGACGTTAGGGGTCAGCTAGTCTTAATTCACTGGTTCCACACTGACCAGGAATATAATGCGCCGTTGATTGCATGACCGAAAAAAGAACACAATCGCTCAGAGACAGAGTGACCTCATCTTCATGGACTTCATAAAAGTAGTGAATAATAGCTGGTACTTCGGAGAATTTAGAGGAAATTAAATGGAAAACTTTTGTAGGACATTACGTTCATTGTAAATTACGTGCATTGTAAATTACGTGCATTGTGTTAGTGAAAAGTGAAAGATGAAATTCATATAAAAGTTATTGAATTCATGTAAAATTTGAATTTTTCAGGCTTGTTCAATCTAATCTTAGGCTCTTAGATTTGAAGCAGAAATTCTATAATGCACACGAATTTGTGTTCGCTATATGGGTGGTGATCACGCTGGTCAGGAGGATAGTGTCCATGACGACCTGTAGACAGACAACGCGTCTTCTTTTTGCTTGAATCATTTCTGCACTTTAGGATTCACTGCTGATTTTTTCGAAGACCAATCATTTATTTACTTAATTTTCGTTCGAGAACATTACAAAAGCCGTAGCATAAACACAGAGTTATTGGAGAACTTTTGTTGTGCTGCGTCTCTTCTTACCTCATTCACCTGCTGATGGAGGGACAAGTTTCTCAGGGTAGACATCCTCACAGCACGTGTGTTCCTGTGTTGTATACTTACATGGTGGTCAAAGTTTTTAATTTCATAATTACTCAGAATTATGTTTCTCATTTTTTCTATGATATAGAGAAGTGGGTACAATTTGTTGAACTGAATTTCACCTCGTGTTTTTTTCTTCACGTAAGCTGAATCTACAATGAAATTCAGTGGTGTCTAACGCAGAATTTAAAATGAACCCATCGCATAAGTAAAATTAATGTCAGTGAATGACACGCAATTATCAAAAAATATTTATTGGTCCTAGTTTTCGTGCCAGTGTGTGAATTTTTTCAATAAGCCCTTCTATATTCCGCAAGATATAGAAAACGCCTAGTTTGTGTTCATTGAATGTCATGATTTTCGTAATCAAATTTTTATTTTATAGTTTTATTTTTTTTGACTGAAAGTTACGGGAACAAACAATAAGGAAAATGGTATGTGCAGTGCAAGTGAAGTTAGTCTTTCTGAATGTTGTAATTTCTGATTGCATTCATCAGGAATTATAGAAATGTAATTATAATTATTTATTTGGAAGTTATTGTATAAAAATCAATGTCAAATTTTCTAACTCTACGCATCTGCACACACTTTCTGTCCTAAATTACCGCTTTTCTTGAGCGTTACTGGCAGTACTGATACCTTTTCTGAACCTCATAGCTACAATATATAACTGTAATACCATCGATTATCATCATAATACATGGACAATAATTAACACTGATTGTCCTGAAGTCAAGTGCTTAGGAAGTAGCCATAATTTCTTGTCTGTTTATTGCATTGAGGCTCGCCAGGGCTCTGCTTTCACGTGGTATTATTACCGTGAAAGAAGCACTTCTGTGAAGTCTAAAGTTCTTTTGTTCTGCTAAATTTGCGACTCTTCCTTCACAGGTCAGTTTTACAACTGGTATGTTCTCTCTGAGGCTGATCCCCCGTTAATGCATATGCTCTGTCGTTATTATCATTACTTCTATGTTATTATTGATATAACAGTTACTATTAGCAGTATTATTGCTTATTGTTACTTCTAAACCTTCATTTGTTCTACTGGATTCAAATTTTCTGATGCTTTCAGTCTATAGGACTTTCATACTTTTTGGTGCATGTAACTCTTACCATATATTTTTCTTGATTTCATAAATTTTCATTAAATCTTTTTAATTATACGGCTTTTGATTTTATCATTGCTGAACGGAATATATGCCACACATTACTTTAGTATTGTGCAAGTAATATTCCATTAATATTGGAACTCATCCGAACAATATACCATTCAGATTTTATGTATTGCATTCAGGGACAAATAACTTTTTTTTCTGTCCGTTCCTAGGAATTTTGATTCTTGTTCTGTCCATAAATTCAAGTTTCCTGCCTAAATCTGACCCTCTTTTTTCGCAGGTATGTGGCCCTGCGAAGCTCCTGCACTCCAGCTTTTGTTGAGGTAAATTGGATTTCTTCTCGTTACTCACACAGAAATAAAACATGACGCTTCTGAAGAAATTGTGTTCTCTCTCCCTCACCCGAACACAAGGCCAAGGATTTGAGGGAGTTGAATGCTTTGAGTGCACGCGGTTGTCTTACACAAGGCTCGCTGTAGGCAGATGCGGCGCTTGTTGCAAACGGTAGTTAAACTTGTGCTCTAAGCTGCTGAAGTTGCAGCGGTCTTATAATAATGTATAGTGCGGTCAGGCTTTACTCAAGCTTCAGTTCATAGTTGTAGCTGCGTTATAGCAGTTGCCTTACGAGTTGAAGTAGTGCGTAAAAAAGGTGTGTAAAAGAACTGTGTAAATGGAAAAAATTTATCAGTCTAATCGTAATCTCCCTTTCATGCTGAGGTATAACCAATCTGCACGTGTGTTTAATTACAACGCATGTTAAATTGAATATAATATGTATTTAAAGTACTGCCTAGTTGAAATGAATTTCAATGAGCTCTTGCAGCTTGACTTTTGTCAAGTTTTATCGATGTTTTATGATATGATATGGTGTGGCTGATGGAATGTCACTATGTCCGTGGCTGCAAGGCGGCACTTCGTTTGCACGGTAGTCGAAGAAGGCTAAAGTGGCTACCTTAATTTTTCATTGAAATATAAAATAATATTTCAGTTTAAATTTCTCTTTCTTGCGTAGCCTTCCAAAGCAAGGTTTCCGTCGTGCACAAACTGTATCTGAATTTTTAGCATGCAGCCATTACGTTTTCTAATTCTTTTTCTATGAACGCAGGACAAATTATTCATTTGTCGTTATCGAGAGTCCGGTGTGAGTGTTGCGGTTTACGTGAGTCACTAGAACTTTTTCACTGATGACTAAAAGATTTCCATCGACGTTTCTTGAACTGCTGCATTAGTTCAGCATAATTCATTTTCCTTTGAAAAAGTCAACTGGAAGTAGTTTGCAGTCATCGTTTTTTTTCACTTTCGTTAACGTGTTTCTCTTTGTTTGACGCTAATGGTCTGGCAGAGGATATGCTCTCACTCGGCTGAGCAGATGTAACACTAATTTTGATGTCTCGATTGAACAAAGCTTGCATCAAAAGTCTCATCAATTTAATGCAAGTTTTTAGTTTATTAAGTGGCAGATAGGAAGTATTTTAGTTTGCTGCGTGTAATTAATGAAATTTATGAAATATATTTTATGATGCAGGTGCCATCAAACCTAAAGAATAAAGAATAATTCGTGACATTGAAGTAGAAGGTAAATATTACGCTGAATCAATTCTGTAAAGTTCACCGTACAAGTAAGCTATTGCAACGGCGTCCTTCATGAGCACACCAGCAAAAGCCTTAACGGCAATTACTACGATCAAGCGGTGCCTGGAACAGGAACACATCGCGTTCACTATTGCAAAGAAGTGTAGACGAACATTGAGTTTATGATTGCGACATGCACCTGAGAGCAACGTTTGGAGCTTTAGGGTAAGCGAGGGCTTATCAATCTCAGTCTCTTTGGAGGACTTGAATGGAGCTTTTCTGAACCATGGCTAGACGGAGAGAGCAATAAATTTGGTGTCTGGAAAGCTTTTTGCAACCACTGGTCCTGGAACTGCGCCTCGAGATCCTTCGAGTGATCGGGCGCGACGCACACCATCTCCCGCCCTGTGATTGATGGTCCTACGCTCACGAGGACTCGGCCTTCAAAGTTCTATCGATGTTTTGAGCGATGCTTAACGGGCGAGTGACTCCAGCTTAGTGCATCGTGTTTTTTTTAAGGTTTTTAAGGGTTGCGTTATTATCATTGGAACCGTTATGGATGAAGCAATTTTTCGGGGAAATAATGTTTCAGAGTAGTTCTATGTATATTGGATATCTGTAACGCAAAAGGGAAGGCAGCGATCGTTTGGGAATTGAAACTAAGGAAGGATGTGAAGAAAACAGAGTACTTCTACTTATTTTCACAGTCAGTTTCTGTACATTTCTTGTCCAGTCTACTTTTTTGTATAAACGTTGGAGAGGGATAGAATTTCATGTCCAAAATTAATGAGAACATACTATTTCTACTTCATACAGTCTTGCACCTTATCACTTCTAGCTAAAACTGGTCACTTGACAGGCTATGTTCAATAATATTATGGATCTGTATGTGTATAGTAAACACTGCTCACAGTACACACTGCTACGTACTGTAAACGCAGCTCACAGTACACACTGCTCACAGTACTTGTTGAATGTCAAGCGGTAGTTAGCCACCTTAACATTTAATTACATCTTGATAATTCTGAATGCTAAGTTTATTTTTCAGTGAATTAAATTCACCTGATGGAGAAACTCGTCTGTGGAAGACCAACATGACGTCCGGTGAGCAGTGCCTGACTACTGGCTCGTCTCCAACACACTAGGCAACACAAAGCAAGTTGATGTGCGTAGTCTTTTAACACGTTGACTCCGAAGTGGTACGTATGCGTACCACTTAGGTTAGGTTCTGTAATTTTTTCAGATCCTTCTAGTGACTGTGTGTACAAAGTGAAGTTTTACACCAATCAGGCAATCGGAGTCAACGTGTTAAGAGCCGCTATGGATTGCACTCCAAAAGGATGCAGAAGCCATCAATTGTTACGTATGTGGGGCGAAACAATGTGTCGTGGAAGCTATTAATTATTTGGCGCAACAAACAATACTTTACATTGCCTGAGATCAGCGTTCGATAGTTTCTGATATTTCCACGTGGACACAAGTTAATTATTGCATTCAAAATAAATGAAGCTGAGCCAATGCAAAGATTAAACAATATTATAAAGCTCCGCTAGGGCACACAAATTTAGACATCACACTTTGAGTGGCAGGGAAATCTGTTTTATGGCAGGGAAGTGAACACAAAGTTCTGTACATAGTGTATAACTGAATGGTCCGTTAGTTGTGTGGTCAAAGGCTCCACGAATGTCATTCTTTTGTGTTCGTTATTGTGAAGGAGTTTATTGTCGTAACTTTATACGAGTAAACTAAGAACAATATTCTCTGAGTAATATTACCATTGTGCATTAAAAATAGAAGAGGAGGAATTGAAACTTTTAGTAGTTATTGAGCTACTAACGATTGTTTTATATCTCAAATTTATGAAACAAGGTGCCCCTAACTCAAAAAATTCATTTCAAAGGTGGTCCTTGGCTAGTTCTCCTGTGGAAATATTTTTGAGCTAGTACTCCTCTCCTAGGACATTTTTGTGTGACATTTCTTTGTGGCACTCCTTCACTTATGTTAATAATACTCTATTAGTATTCCCAGTACATATTAATACTGGAAGCTCAATTAAATACTACTACCACATTTTCAGCTTTTCTGGCGTGGTTCCCACGAGGCTAGCAAAGTTCCAACTCCACTCCAGTATTGTCAGCGCAATTCTAAAACTCTACAAATTCTGACGGCAGTAAAATTTCGCTCGTTGTTGGGATTATTTTATCGCAGAACGAGAGCAAGACTGGAAACCTAACAAGATCACTTCTGACACCGCCTGCGCTGGCCGTTGTAGAGATTTTTCTTCCTCAGATTAGAAGCGGCCATTTCGGGAGGAAACAAATATTATGTCGGAATGGCTTCCATCTGTCAAGGAGACATTTATTTCTTAATTGGTGCTGTACTTTTTTTATTAGATTTGGATTATTTGTGTGCGTATATTTAATTTAGGCCTATACGTTCCACTTTAATTCAGGAACTGCGCTGTTGCAGAGACAGGAAGTCTTGTTAAAGAAGAAGAATCTCTGAGCATTGGTAATCTTAGGTATGTTATAGTATGTCTTTAGAGTGAATGTTGGTCCACAAAGTTTCCGGGAATTTTATCTTTTTGCTTAACCATTTTTTGCTAGTTGTAACGCGTGTTCTTCTGGAATAGTTTCAAAATATAATTTTTTCAAAACTAGGATACTTTTGCGTTGAAGAAAGAGTAATGTTTTGTGAAGTTTTTATCCAAAGTTAGATGCCTCGATAAACGGACGATACTTTTTTACTTTTACTTGGTCTTTGAAGCGAACATCAAGCAACTCTGACTGTAGCACAGTGTATCACAGTTTGCTTTCAATCGGTAGTTCTTTATAACAAAATACAAGCCCTGAAAGAAAGAAAGAGCTAGGGGCTACAAATGAATATGTTGATGAAAATCGTATGAGTGTCGAATAGAACACATGTAGTCTGCCGAGTCTAAACTTCGTTTTATTGTTCTATTGTCGTTGTACCTCAAAAAGCTCCTCATATTACTAAATTTGAATGAACAACCATTTTAACAATATAACCTTCACGCTTTCAGTTTAATTTGTTATGTAATAGACTATGAAAATGACTAAAGACATAAAAATAAAAACATTGCATTCACACAAGGTAATCAAAGAATGCATGTTGCATATCTCGTGAGCATCAAATACGGCAAACCTGTTATTCTTTTGCGGTTTTCTTGCTGCCATCAAATGAAATGCCAAACTCCTTCTTTCACGTTCTTTTTTTAAAACTATGAAGCTCTCGCTGGCGAGATCGTAGCCATATTAATTTCCTTTATTTCTCTTAATTAAAGTGACGGCATCACAAAGGTAAGGGAGATTGAGGCACTCTAAACGAGTAGTGCTATTGTGTAGAAGTTCTAGTATTCATTCATTGAAGTTCTTTACCAATAACAGGAAAGAAGTTTCTGGATCTAGGTGGAGATTCTTTAGATGCAATTGTCTTACATAAAAATATTTTCATGGAGATCCCGGCGCTTTGGACGAGGAGGTAAGCAAAATGATTTGTATTCAAATTTGTTCGTGTATTCATTTTGCTATTTTCCTGCGTTCCTGGGCTTCTTTAATTACCGTTGCTTTCCACCGTGACGCTGAACATTAATATAAAAAACAAAATTTAAGAGTGAAACCTGTTCTAATGTTTCAACTTTTTCTAAATTTTGGTGGCCCCATTCAAATGCTTATTCATGTGTCACCAATGTTGTAGAAGGTATTTTCTCTTCTAGTGATTTCAATGAAATAATTTACCAAGTTATAAGTTTGCTTGCAGGATAAAAAAGATAGTTGAATACTGGTTTTAAATACCGTAGACTATTGATATCGACTTTGCTTAGAATAGAATAAGTTAAGAAACGAGCCATTGCCCCCATTCTTGGGTTGTTACCCAAGTCCCCTGCTGTGCTACCTAAGTCCCATGCAGTAGCTACCCAAGTCCCATGCAGTAGCTATCCAAGTCCCATGCAGTAGCTACCCAAGTCCCATGCAGTAGCTACCCAAGTCCCAAGCGGTAATGTCCCATGTCCTAATTTTGTTATTAAAAGCTGGCAGCTGCATCAAGCTCGTCAAAATCCGTCGATTGCTATATTTCAGAGGAATGAATTCAGTTCCATGCTTTATTATGTTATACTTAATCTTATCTTATGTCAAGAGTACGTGATTATCTCAAAAAGTACATTATACAATTTCATTATTTTATATTGGTAAGGCAATTCCGGCTAAAGATTCAATGACATATTGCATTTAATCTTCTTACGTAATGTTGGTCTGGAGGCGAAGTTTAATTTTTTATAAGCATCAGATTATCTGAGCCACGCATCATATGACGTTAGTGAGAAAGTACTACAGCGGCGTACTGGTATACGAAGCTACTCTTCAAGTGGAGTTCACAATCAGAGCTGGCTGTATGATTGAGTGCGTGATCTCACGTATGCTTCTATGTATATATATATATATATATATTATATGTATATATATATTATATGTATATTGCCTATGTATTTTATCTACATTAAATATACGTGCACGTAAACGTTGGGATGTTCTAAATATGGATGAACACGCAGGGCATGTTGTTATATGAGAATTCACGCAGTTCTCAAAGTATGCCGCTGACCAGAACATTTTCAAGAGTTGGCATTTGTGAGCTGCCTGCAAATGCTAAAGGTTCTGACCATGGAGACTTTTCTGGAGGCCTAATTTCAGAATTAAAAGAACGTATCAACCAAGGAATATTATTGTTGCTGTTGCTGACCTTTTCATTGCTCTAACTTGGCATCAAGACTAAATGCACTTCAGTCCTTGAAAAATTCGTGTTATGCCAATCCGATAGAATTTCTCATTCTTCTCTATACTTACTTATTCCATTTGAATAATGATGAGCAGGAATAAATTCATGAATTCTAAAACGCTTCTTCCCTTAATAAGCTCTTCCCAAATGTAATTTATTCGTTTTGAAAAGATATTTCGCTAGTTCTCGTTTTTGATGGACGCAAAACAGAGAACGCACGATATGGCTACCTTACTTCCTTCGTTTATTTCTTCCGGATGGAGATACCAATGTAAAAATTGGGAGAAAAGTTTCATTTTTGTAGTTAATTTATAACCGTCCTATGTAGTCTTAATCGAGCCAAACATAATGGCATTTAACAGTAAATTTCTTTAACACAACTACGTGTTGGTACATACGTGTGTCAGTATTCAGTCCGACATCGCATGGTTTCGGCGGATGTGCTGAATCAATATTTGGAAATTATATATTGTTTGACTTGAATGTTTCTACTGAATCATCCAAACAAGGCCTGGTTCTGAAGTATTTCCTGATACAATAGTACGATATTTGGCTTTAAAGTATTTTCTGATTTCAATGTGTAAACATGCATCGGACTACACAGATTGAAGTCGGGTCATTTCACATTGCCAATAATCCATCCAAATTCTTTAGTTGATAGGAAATTGCAGCTGCGTCAGATTCCTCTTAGTTCTTTCATAGTTCTCTTTATTTTACTCTAAGTATCCACTAGACTTCTGAATTAGTTACCAAGAGTTGTATATTAAACTTCATCTTTTATAACATCAAGAAAAAGAAGAAAGAGTTTTACTATCTGCTATAGGGAAGCAATTACTACACTGGTTCAATCAGTCGATTGCTCCTCAGGACAAAAATCCCCCCCAGGAACAAGAAGAAACAAATAGAGATGTGTACCACTAGGTAGGTTATTCGAACCTCCAATTTGAACAAACGTAGGGAACGTGTGGAGCGCTATCAAACTGCAGGGGAACATCACTAGATGTTGTGTACAAGAGTGTAATATCTAAAAACAACCATTTCTTTGATATTTCTATGCATTAAGCATGTTTTTGGCGATGGCACACATGGATATTCAATGAAAAGTTTCCCGTAAAGTGACGTAAGGGCATAATTATGGAGGTAATGATATAGCAACAACAGGTCAAAACGACCAGAAGTTTTCTTTTGCCCTTTGTTGCTATTTCATTACTTTTCAGGTATAAGAAAGCTTCTGATTGTTTTACGAATTTTTCCCCTGATATTCTTGTTTTAGTCTTTGCTCCCCCACCCTCATGAGCGTCGCTTTCGTATCATGACCAACCATTAGTCAAGACGTGGCAGGGAAGGAGGTGGCAACGTAGCAGTCGTGAACGATGAGAGGAAGGGAGGAGGCTTCTTGTTTTGGGGGGGGGGGAGTTTTGTGGGCATGTCTGTAAACAAACGAGGATCTGCAAGCAAACAGCTCTTTCAGAACAAAATTCGTGGACTAGTAACACAATTTTAGGTCTGCAGCTGGGGTGCATTGCGTGAACAACTTTTCTGTGATGACTGTGTCACGAGTCTACAAAGTTCTGAGTGTCCAATTAACAGAGAAGACTTGCTCTGAAATTAAATTGAGGTGCTGAAAACTGAGAGAATTTATAGTTAACTCAAATTTATTCGTATGAAAACGTGACTCTAACTGTAAATGAAACAATTTTTAATTCAAAATTCCCACTTCAGTTATTCCATATATCACATTGCACTGATGAGAATATTTTGTTCGAGTTATGGAAGTAACATGATTTTTCTATTGAAAATGGCCTTGCATTTGGAGGGAAGCATTTTTTGCGTATGTTGCTGCTTTTTGCTCGACGTGCAGCCACCATGATTGACTTCGCTGAGTTGAAGCATTCACTCTATGCGATATAATTCTTTATGATTTGTACTTTTCCTCACCCTGCAATTTTATTCCGTTTGTCCATCAGTTTGTGCTGAGCACACCGACGCTGCTGTGTTTATTTTTGTATGACATTGTCCTGGAGCTCTGCCTAAGCAAAAATGTCTGTTGTAGGTGGAATTTTCGTGATTTTGAGGTTGCTCAAAAATGTTTCTAAATTGGACAAAGAAAAATTTTTTGTGACGAATTTTAATTTACAAACGAACATTCTGGTATTTACAGAACTGCAATTCTTTCGTTGGCTGAAACAATTTCCTTCTTGACGTTAAAGATGCAAAGAATGTGTTTTGAAACTGCTTGTTTATCAAGTCGATTGTGCGCCCGCGATTAAATACTCAACGCATGGCATTTCATTCGTTATGTTTACAATCGCACGTTTACATCCAAGTTCAGTTCATCACACAAAAACTTTATAGAAGTTTGAAGCACTTTCAAAGTTTTAAATGAACGTTGTCTGTAAGAGAAGGGGGTAAGCACTCCAACATGTGAAAATATATTGATTTTACTTATCTCTGACACACCTGTAACAGTCTGGAATAGTGGTGCAAAAATGTATGATAATGGTATACTTTTTTCTAATCACTTTGGAAAGAATGTCTGCATTTTCTGGATGTACTTGCAACTCTTCCTGCGCCTTTCGTAGCTCGCAAAAACAAACTTTCAATATTGTGGACGTTTTTAGGATGCTTTGTATTTATTCTTGATATCTCCATGAGCGCCTGTAAAATGTCAGTATATAACTCTAATTTAATTGATAATTGTCTCACATTAGTGAAAGTGTTCTACGGGTGGAGGTCTAATTTTCAAATTCTAAATTGATTCGAGTCTACAGCTCAAAAAATCAAACTCATTGTTTCACGTGGTCCTGATGTTAAAATCAAATGCTCAAATAAACTGAACACTGTGAGCAATATATTGCAAATCTTGCAGACTTGAGGGAGGAAAATTATGGTAAATCCATTGATATATGATTTGAGACATACAAGATGGTTGAAAGAGAGCCAGTTTTACTTGTACTCGTGTTGTGTACACATCGTAGTTTACAGTTAGTACAGGAACTGTGGCGACATCTATCTGTATAATAAAAAAGAATGGAAGACTGAGAATTATTTTTTGTGTGCGTACCGTGCTTCAAGAGAGGATGATTTCTGCATCTTGCGTGTTTGAACGCGTTGTGTAAGTAGACGTTGATTGTATTGCGAATAACTGTATAGAAATACTCGCAACCTGAATTGTTTTGGCAGAGTTGCACACAAGTGCTCTTCGTAAATGCAGGAAAATCTATCGATGAGAATAATTGCCAAACAAAATAAGTAAATTGATGTTTCTATTCTTGGATGAAAGGACTCGGCTCCACGTCATTAAATTTGTTACTAAAAAATTAGGAAGCGCATTAGAATATCTTATTGAATAAATCTGTGCCGGTTGTTGTTTCTTTTGCCAGAATTCAGAATCATATTTATGTCGTTAATAGAGCTGATATTAAGAAGTCAAATCCCATTCATTTTCAAAATACACTTCAACTGACAAAAGAATTCCAGGTTACTGAGAAAACATTGTATTTTATCTGTTTCTGTGAATAAAAGTTGGAGCTTCGCCCGTTTTCCGCCAAGAAAAGCTTTGAATTCGCTTGGCTTCTCTTAGAAAAACTTCGGAGTTGAGTCGTTCTTCGGTCGAGCGACGCACGCAACTGTGCGTGATAGAGCGGCGGCGGCAGCGGTGAAGCGTAACTGGAGGGTCTGCTGCGGTTGACGCTAGAGCGTCTCTGCTGCCGTTCTGCCTTCGCCGTTTTGGCCACCGTCGCAGATTTAAGATTTATTGGCAGCCAACGAGGTTGAAATTGACGAGCACAACAACGTTCAAGTTAAGTTTTGTAAGCGCTCATGCACCATCACTCAATTTTGGCTGTGGGGCTTGCGTTCAGTGCTAGGGTTTGCGAGCACGATTAATGAGATTTAAACGATTTGAAGAGCATCGAAGTCCTTGTAAATTGATGGTCGAACTCCGAGCATATTTTCCCCTGTGACATCGTTGACAGTGAACAGGAAAGGTAACAGGGTAGTTTACTGCTATGGTTAATGTAGTTGAATGCGTGCAGTACATCAACTGAATGCGTGCGGTACATCAACTGAATGCGTGCGGTACATCAACTGAATGCGTGCGGTGCCTCAACTGAAGGCATAAACTAGTATCAAAAAAATGAGCCCAGATAATTTTCATCTTTTATGAATCAAAATTAGACAATTGTGTACGGAAAATTGCGGTACGAAAAGAGTAGAGAACAATTCAAGAAACAAAAAACAGTAGAACAACTTATTAAAATTTATCATCAATATGGAATTAAATTTCCTTTGAATATTTTCAAACAAGAGATTCGTCTGATCATGCTCTCCACCGGCGTAAAACATTATGAGGGAATGTTATTCCATTCATTCAGCATGGCTTCACATACCTTCTGTTTGTTAGAAAAATGTTGACCTAAAAATGCATGTGAAATTATAGACCGCAAAGTCTCCATTGAATTCAAATCAGGGCTTTGGCCTGCCGATGAAGTGTTTTTCAAAGTGAAGCAAATGTTTTTCTGCCAACGAAGTTTTTCTTGCTTAACAAGGGCTTGTTTACTTACTTCAAAGACTTCACTTTTTTGAACTGAATCTAAATTCTTTAATTCTTCCTGAGATCATAATTATCGATATTGAGTTCCATTTGCTGTTTAAACTATCTCGGGTGGTCCACAAAGTGCTTCTTTCAACTTTTCTAAATAACAATTTTTAGGCTGCAGTTATCGCTGACTGTTGTAACCAGATCCTGGTTTCCTGGAAACAGATTCTGTTCTTTTGTAATTAAAACCAATTTTCTTCACAGTCACCAAAGATATTTTCATTTGTTTTTTGCTAAGGACATAAATTTCCTTGTGAGTCTTATTTGCCTGCCCTAATCTTGCAATCGTGTTTTTTTATCAATATGTACTCTCTTTTTTTCTACCAATCATTTTAAACGTTTATTTAGTATGTATAAATACGCTAATAATCTGTAGGAATAAAAATTATTTATTGAATTCAATTATTTGAAGAAAAAATTATTTATTTTGAACACGAGTGTACTCTACAAACGCCGTGTGCATAATATTTGCATTTTACGCAAACTGTAAAAGATCGCAATAATAAACTGTTTGTTTTATTTTTGGGTTCAGTTAGTCAAGAGGTGCAGAATAATTTCATAAAATAAAATTAATTTAAATGGCAACTCCACTGCATGTGACCCCTTCTATTTTCACACTGACGTTTTATTGTCGCACAATAGCGTACACGGGCGACTTCACTGGGGCGTAGTGGCAAGTCCAGCAGTAGAGCGTCTCAGTTCTTGTGCAGCTGAGTGCAAACTCAAGACCCACTCGCATGTACTCGGGTGTACTCGGGTGTACTCGGGTGTACTCGCGTGTACTCGCGTGTACTCGCGTGTACTCGCGTGTACTCGCTTGTACTCGCTTGTACTCGCTTGTACTCGCTTGTACTCGCTTGTACTCGCTTGTACTCGCTTGTACTCGCTTGTACTCGCTTGTACTCGCTTGCTGTTTCAAGCACCGTGCGGATAAATCTTCCAGCCAAAATGATGAGTAGAAACATATTTAAATAATAGTTCTACGTCTTTAATTTCCCAATATTTTTTATATTTTTCGATCAAAATAGTTTTTGAGTTAAGGAAAGAATGATATATCTGAAAATGTTTTGTAATCTTTTACGAAAATTATTCTTTGGTATTTAAATGTTTTCTATCGCCATATCTGAGAGTTAATTGAAGTTTGAGTATTCCAAATAAGTCTGCAAAGTTTCATACCTTTGGGTTAAGCATTTTTCGCCGAATCTTATAGATTTTCTAATTTTGTCCGACGTTCTATGAATTCCTTTATGGTGTCGTTGCTAGACGATTATCTGGGTATGAAGCGTTTCTTGGGTAAAATTTTTCGAACATAACATTTTTTAGTCAAACAACGTGCCACTTCCAGATTAGGCCTGCGTTTTTTTGTTCCACGGCGCCCTAAAAGTTGTCGGCAACACCAACTTCAGTTTGATGATGACTTCAGAATTTCTGCATGAGTGCTGTTACCTTAGTCCTGTGATCTCACGAATCACAAACGCAAAAGCTATAATTTGTGACTAGAATGAAGAAGCTCTTATTATTATTCTCACTCGTCTGTGCCAGTCGCAAGGCTGCTCGCGTCTTGATAAGGATATTTTGAATCATGATTTTGTTAAATTTTTGCCATCAGTAAGAGTCAAACTCATTCGTGTCGAATTTAAGGAAATAAATGAATTTTTGACTCTGACACCTGGATGTTATAGAAGTATGAAAAATTTTACGACTGGGGTTATTTTTAGTAACAAATTGCCGCCAAAAAGTACGATTTTAAAAAGACATCTCCGAATACACCCCGTTATAATTTAATTTAAAATAAATCGATGCACCATCAAGTACCGTATGTATGATTTATTGCCTTTGAACGTTATTTAGCAGTTGTAAAAATTTGTTTTTTCTTAATTTCTTGAGGCATATTAACTAAATTTATGCTTGCCGACGTGCTAGGTAGCTACCCTCTGCCATGGGCGAAGGGTTCAGGAGGAGCTCAGTGGGTTCTGCCCTGATTTTCCCAAGTATCGTAAATTGTGATGATAATACATTCGTAAATGTGGACCTCACTGTCATGATCCAATGTTTCAATTTTGAAACTCGACTTAGTAAATGAATGAACATTTCTAAATACTATTCTGATTATATTTTTTTCGGTGAGTAACATATGTATTTTTCTTTATTTGAGGTCTTCCTTGTGGTGTTCTCTTTCTTCATGTTCTCTCTTCTCAGGTTGTCTTTTTTTCTTTCTTTTAGTTTTTTTGGGCATTTGACATAAATAACAATTATATAATGTCCTAGCTTAATTCTTAGTATCAGAATTTTTACGTAGAAATGTTGTAGTGGTATCAAAAGTAAGAACAGTCGAAGAAATGGCATAGAAATATGAAAAGTGATGTTTTATGTGAAAAATTATAGGCCCAAGTGTTTTGGTAAATGCTGTAATTTTCAGATATTTGATGTTAGTACAGCCTTTTACAGCGGCAATGAAAGCGCTTCCATCTGTCTCATATTAGAGTTTGTGGATGAGAGGGTGATTATGCATAAGTAAGTGCAACGGATGCTTAATTTTTCTTTCGTGTTTTTATGAATGTTATGGGTCACCTAACTATAATAGTGTATATATGAAATACATGGGTGAACAAATCCTTGAGTGAAAATTTTTTACAACCTCTACACAATTTATAATTTCAAACGTGAAAATCAGACGTAGCGGTTTTTCTCATGATTGTTTTCAATTGTATGCTCATTCGAAATGTTTTGTAATCTAATCAGTTCAGAGTAGTAATTGCTGTAATTTTAGTTTTCTTAGATCGTAGGCTCATGCTCATTTTCTTCAAACATTTTATTGGCAGACTAAAACAGGAACAACGGAGAAACTTGTTCGCGTCCTCAGCTATGAACCAGGAACCAAAGCTCCAGACTCTATTTCATGAACTCCTTCACGTCCTCGTCCTCTTATACACATGAGACAGCTACTTCTCTTAGTCTACCATGATAAAATGAACTCTATTATTTTCTATTAAAATCTTTAAATGAACGGATTATGCTCGTGCGAGCATAATGCCTGAGATCTTTATTCTGAATTTCTGATCAATTTTTTTTAGAGATTCGAAGCCTACTAAAACTCAGTCTCATCAATTTCAGGGTTCCAAGTGGCTCAAAAATGTATATAAAAACATTTTTGTACTCGGTTACTTCGACTTGAAAATGGTGCTGACAGAATGATCGACTTGGTGGATAGTATTAACAGTAGCCGTGCAATAACGACTGTAGCATGCCATTGAGTTTCAATGCTGCATCATATTCTGGTGTATTCTCAACCCAGGTTTATAATTAAAATATATATAAAAGGAATATTCTCCTGAGTTTATTACACACTTCAATGTTCTTAGGTAATAAAATTATGATATAGTACATATTTATTGGCTCAGATCGATTTTTCTGCTCACATCACTCTGGCTGTAAATAGGTTAATTGTTGTTAATGTTGCATATCATAACTTGCTATTTAACAAATTTGCGTCATTATATTTTATTAATACTATTGCATTTACGATCTAATGAAATGACAGTTCTAGCATTATGATGTGATTAGTATTAACCATCTTGTAGGTAATATTGACTACTAACATTGTGATGTGATTAGTATCAACTACTTTTTAAGTCTAATGGTAAGTTTTAAACAGATGATATTAATGAACAGAGGTGACTCGCACACTGTACCGTGAGCTGACTTGCATGCTGTACAGACAGCTGGCTCTCATACTGTACCGTGAGCTGACTCTCACGCTGTACACAGAACTGACTCTCACGCTGTATACAGAACTGACTCTCACGCTGTACACAAAACTGACTTTCACGCTGTACAGAGAGCTGACTCTCACGCTGTACAGAGAATTGACTCTCACGCTGTACAAAAAACTGACTTTCACGCTGTACAGAGAAATGACTCTCACGCTGTACACAGAACTGACTCTCACGCTGTACAGAGAGCTGATTCACATGCTTCACACAGCTGACTGACGTTTCATAAATATATGTATAACTGATTTCGCTGACTGACTTGCATAGAGCTGACTGACTTGCATGGAGCTGACTGACTTGCATAGAGCTGACTGACTTGCATAGAGCTGACTGACTTGCATAGAGCTGACTGACTTGCATAGAGCTGACTGACTTGCATAGAGCTGACTGACTTGCATAGAGCTGACTGACTTGCATAGAGCTGACTGACTTGCATATAGCTGACTGACTTGCATAGAGCTGACTGACTTGCATAGAGCTGACTGACCTACACAGAGCTAACCTATTTCTTTTACTTAATTTATCCTTCACGCCAGCCAAGTGACGAACATAAAATTAACATATATACGTCAAACTGACTGACCTTGTTCTTCAGACTGAGTAACTTCTAACTGCCAGTTGAGTGATCTTTAGCTTTGAGCTGAGCAATTTCCAACTTTGAGTTAAGTAATTTCCAGTTTCGTCCTAAGTAATTTCCAGCTTTGAGCTGAGTAATTTCTAGTTTTGTCCTGAGTAATTTCCAGCTTTGAGCTGAGTAATTTCCAGCTTTGAGCTGAGTAATTTCCAGCTTTGAGCCGAGTGATCTCCTACGTACATGATTTCGTCGTGAAAGATTTTCCTGTAATCTCCATGCAAAGTTCCAGCAGTAGAATTGCATTTAAATTGTTTCAAGCTTTAATTGACATCCTGAAAGGAGAAACTTTACTCCAAAGATATCATTACATCGAAGACTGACTGCAAAAACGCATTCTCACAGGGAACTGAGGTCTAGAAATGATGACTAGACACCTATTATTTTCTGAGTCAAATGCCACCTCGAGTGCGAACTTATGTGATGTTATAAGTTTCTATGACTAACGATTTCATTAAACACGAGAACGTGGTACCATTTATTGCTAATTCATTGCGTGCACATGCATGCATCTGAGAAAAACGGAAACACGTAACAAATTAGGTGAACCATGTTGTTTTGTGTAAATTTGACATATTAATAGTTGCCCATCGTCATCTTATTTAAGCAAGTGATTGTATCGACACGGGTTGAAAACAGTCTTGTTGGCATGTGCTAGTCATGCACTGTGTGCTCTAATCATGCACTGTAAGTGCTAGTAATATACTGCACGTGCTAGTAATGCACTGCAAGTGCTAGTTATGCCCTGTTGGTGTTAGTCATGAAATGTTCTTGACTTTGTGTGTAGAAACTCCAATAGCCTTTTATCATTATGAAGGTCCAGTATGCACCTTCTTGAGAAATATATCCTTGATGACTGATAATTTCGCCCACTCATGAGAGCTTGAAAAGAATACCACGACACGCAATAGACCATTACATGTCGTCCGCCAGAGTAACCTCGGTATGTACACGGGGCAATAATTTATACTGACCCCAGAATTGCGTTGCTTCCTGTGCTTTACTTGACCGCTGGTGGAGGAGGAGGGAGGAGGGAGGAGGAGGAGGGAGGGACGGAGGGCACACGATTGAATGCCCCCCAAACTTGCGGACCTTGTGTCCATGGGTTGCTTTAACAAGGGTTCACTGAAAGGAAATTTCCTCCTGCGCGTCACGCGGACTCGATGTTCCTTAGAGAAAGTGTAGGATTTCCGAGCTCAACGCAGAGTGCTGCTGTCTTCATCAGTGTGCCACTGGAATTTACAGCTACTTCCATGCAGCGTTATTCCTGGACACCCACCGCGCAGTCAGCAACGCTTGTTACTGGACGCTGTCTTGAGTTGACATTTGCATGTAGGATGGCTTTCTTTTTACTTCTTCGTTTTCTCTCTGGTGAGGCAAGGATGTTTCTTATCATCTAAATTGCAAGAATTTACAACATTCAGACGTCAATATTATTGAGGATTATTATTTAAATTTCATGTAGATCAAAGTCATCAACTAGGTTGGAGCACCAAATGCAATATATACAGTATGTATGTGAATGGTGCTCGCAATGCAACCAGATAGCTCATAAATTTTGGCCGCACAGAATTATCATTATTTCATTTGAAATCATATATCTCTGTTATACTACGAGACCATAGCTGAAGTCAGATTAATTTCTCTCGAGAATTGCCTAAAATAGAATCTGAGGAATGACCGCGCCTTCGCTGTTCGTTAGAGAAAAGCCACTTTCGTTAAAAATGTACACGAAAATTTATCGTAAAGCACTTTTTTAGCGCGCGACTTGGCGAGCTCATTTCAAGGGTATTAATAGGCATCATTCGACCGTTAATTTCATTAGTTACCATTAGCGGCGTAAAAGCCTTCGCAGCGAAAACAAACAGACTCCACCCCGAGCTGGTCCTCCACCCTCTGGAGCACGTGCCCGCACTTGCTCTTTAATTTATGATCAGTCTATTATCTCGCCACCGTTAAAATGCCATTAGTGGGAGAGTCGCGATCGATGGAAGGCAACGGGCGCTGTCAACCGCTGCAAAAACGGGAGCTGCGTCAGATTGCTGCTCATTTTGTCTCTTGGCCTCCCTGTCGCCTCACCGAGGAGCCTCTGAACACCAGAAGTCTCATGCCCTCGTTCACTGCTGAGCATAAACGGTTTCTAAAGGCCCTTTTCCGTTTTGTCTTTTGAACATCTTTCCTCTAAGGAGGTCTCTTCGCGCTTTGAAACACCATTGTGTTTGGCTAGCCATTCAAAGTGTAGTGTGAAAGAACCATTTCAACTTCTGAAGATTCTGCGTTGCCTAAAGGGGAAACTTTTTACTTCATAGGCATTTTGATATAATTGGTGTCGCGTTGTTAGTGCAAGGCTATTCTACTTGGCTAACACGTTTTGTCTTCTTTGTGAGAACTTGCTTTATCAATGCTTGTTTGTTCTGTTAATAATCACTTGGCGCTCAAAGAAAAAATTATTTTGCTGTAATGCTTGTTGCCACCGTAATATTTGATGAAAGTTTTAGTGAGTAATGCAGATCACTCAACGCATTGGCGTGTTTGAAGTGTCAAGAAAAAGACGTTATCTTCGAGGTCCTCGGCACGAGGCGGCCGGGACCCTTTATTATAAAATCGAACTTCTTTGATGGTCCTTCCAATGTCTTAGAAAAAATTCACGTAATGGCCAAGAACTCACCTAATTTTTCAACTACTGAAATTACGAAGACGAAGTAGTTTCTGATTCTATCACGAGAGTGTTTATATGATATTGGAGACTTCTTCAATATCACTTTCACTTTCTGCAGGTCATTCACTGCACTTTGGAGACACAGCTCTCTTAGTAGATATTCTTGCTTCTAGATATTCCGATCATTCTTTTCTTTTCAGTCTAGAGCTCTTTAAAATTCAGTTACGCTGTCACCAGAGACAGAATTTTCAGAACTTGTAAGTGTTGGTTTAGTTTTCCTGTTCCGTCATTGCTGATTGTAAATGTAGGATCGAAGCATTCATTTTGCATCATGGCTCTTGGACTGTAAAAATCGTCACTTGATGCCAAAGTTTGCAGCATAAGAGCATGAGTGTACTTCCTGTTCAGCTCTTCATTGACACGTGACTATCTTTTCTTTGCTACGTCTAGAACTTAACACTGAGGGAATGCGAATCCGACGAAGTTGACGAAGCGGAGGGGTACATCTTCTAGAATCTAGAATATGCAAACACTCTTTCTCCGTCGGTCATTAACTTTATGGGAAAGATTCAAAATTCTATTTTCTCGTGATGGGTAGTCATGGCTAAGTGGAAGTGTTTCAATTCAAAAGTCCCTCACGACTTTGTACAAAAATGATTTTTTTGTTCACTTCTAATTTATTATTAGGTTGAATTTTATCTATGTAATATGCATGACCGGCGATGTTCTATCTTTCGTCATTTTTATTTACTAAAGGACGAGCGCCATTGTAGCTTAAAGTTCTAATTTTTAAATCCATCAATGCATTAAAGATTGCATGCATTTCTTGTCATATTTTTCATCAACGTAAAATTCAACTTTCTGTGTACTTGTTTAGCTACAAGCTAACACGTAATGTTATCACTCTCTTCATCTTTGCACGTCATCAGCTAAGCCAAAGTATTTTATTTCATGTAGCATGCAATCTTCAGCCCAAGTAATTTATTGCACAAGTGTTACAAAAGTACGAGCGCGGCTCTCAGCGTCCACTATGAGTATCATACCTGTCATCTATCACAGCGAGCTGGGGCTCTTAATATACTGAGATTGTGTGATAAAATTATGTCTTGCATGTAAAAGTCTCCTTACCTGTATCACGAATAAAACAAAATTCCCCGGCAAGCATGTCCCAGTCATGTATCAATGTGTCGCTGAATATTGACATCCATTAGTGATATTTTTTATCGATCATTCGTGTGTGATGTCAGAAACTTCTCGTGACAACATTATCAAACTTCTGGAGCTCAAAATCAGTATTTTTGGTCGACTTTTTAGCATTTGTTGCTTCGAACTAAACACGCAGCCTGGGGCAGCCTTCCTGTCTCGAGGCTCTCTTAGAATGCACTAAAAATACCACTCCCATCGATCAACCGTGAGCGATTCTCTGGAATCTCAGTGACCCGAGAAGGTGGAGAAGAAGAGGATGAATGAAAGGCAGGAGAATATGATGAGGATGACAATAGAGCTATACGACCCCTGAAGTCTGTCACACAATGTAGGTCAAGAGCAGTCAGTGGCATGCAGAGTGACGCAGTGCATTGATCACCTGCTTGTTGAAGACCGGGTCGTGGCAGTGCCACTCGAGGCACTCGTAAAGACCGCCTTAATGAAGCACCTGCGAGGCTTGAGGGCGCAGAAATCGGTGCAATTCGTCCCTGCCAAAGGTTAGCCTTGTACTCGAGCCGGACTTGTGTTCTATCTCTTTTATAGGGAGCTGCACGGCACGCGAAGTGTCGTGTCTGTGGCACATAAGTTTGTTTCTGCTTCGCTTACGTGGCGCCCTCACCACTCGTCCGTCCTTTGCAGAGCTGGCTCTGATGTAGCGCATGCTCCCAATGCCCGGCACTCAACGTAATATATTTGCAGTATCGAGGTGCTCTGCAGTCGCTTAGTATGCAGCTGATCGTCCACTGATAAATTTGGAGGTCATAATCTTTTGTAGTCGGAGCATTTTCTTAAGGGTAGTATAATGTGCGAGCTTCTATTCTCTTTTCGTACCCCGTTTCCTTATGAGGGCAGCATATTAATGATTTTGATTTAAGCCAAACTTTTATTTCATCCAGTGAATGAACCCTAATTATTTTAGCGCAATTACTCGAGGAGTAAACTGCAGACACGTGCAACCTTTGTTTAACAAAATTGCAATGGCCTCTTCTTCGTTATCCTTTTACCTAAAAACTGTCCAGAAAAGAAGTAATCTAAAAATGAAAATAGATGTGTTACTATTGTATCATCAAGCATGCAATGTATCTCATTGTAGAAAACCGATTCTTTTACCTCTATGAACTTGGAATTATTGATTTCCTTCTCGAAGCTAACTCCTTTTCCCGAGTTTCGCAAGTACCGTGAAAGATTCCTCATAAAATTGAGATTTTAAAGGACTAGCCTATTCGCTCAATGACAGAGAAGCAACGTGTATGTCGGATGTGCTTAGGTTGTCTTGTTACAGTGAACATTGATTCAGTGAACCTCAGCTCAATGAACGTACAGTGAAGTGATCATTATCCACTGCCTGCAGTTAGTCCCGTCATTACGTGCCCGCTTGCAACCCGGTGCTACGCTGCGCTGGAGATGCATCTTTACTCTATTAAATCTGGTATTGTGTTTATTTTCATGTGAAGCTGCACTTGAGTCGAGGGAATGATGGGTGAGCGTTCTTTTTGATGGTGTTCCAAGGTTGTATATAAATAAATGTAGTTAAACTAAATGTACTTGAATTTTTAAATAAAAAATATCGAAAAGATGGTGGATGTTGCTAGCCTGAATTGTAAGGGTACTCATTTTATAACTTCAATGACGAAAAATGCATCATTTATTAAGAAATGCACGACAAAATACATCTTAATTCTGAAAACTAGTTATTCTATGTGAAAAGCAAAACCATCGGACTTTGAGTGGCAATTAACAAGTGACCGCGACCATCAGGCAACCCAGAAGTTGCGGCCCTCAAGTACCTCCAATATTGCACGCCTCTTCAGCACATCTCGCCAGGCCTCGCTGTCTCGCAGCTCTTGCTCCACGGAAAAACGTAAATGACTTTTCTTATTTGCTGAAGTATTTGGCCGAGTCAGGGGTGAAGCAACTAGGAAGGAAGCTTCTACGTTAGAAGGTATGGAATATGAGACCATGGCAGTGCTCTCGCTGCTATACTTCAGATGCAGTCAATTAAGAAATCATCATAACCGGAGCATTGGATAACGATAAGAAAAGGCTACAACAGTAACATTTTATTAGGCTAATTTTCGGAGACATGGTAGTGAGAGGAGAGAGACGTAAGAATAGCAAGATACCCTGCATTGCGAGCTAAAAATGGTTCACAGTTTGAAATCCAGCAGAATTTGTGACCGTGAAAGAGTGAAATGGGTACTGAAATATTTAAACATTACGATTATTCTCATGCTTGGGGATCTTGTAAAGGTGAATGACTTACGTGAAAAGGAGAAAAATCTTGACTATAATATCCTATGTTTTTTCTTCTATGAAATAGCTAACAGCAAAGAGGAAAGAGGAGGGTAGCCGAGGCAGTAGGTCATAAGTGTGTCTGGCGTGTTAGTCCGGGCGCTGAAGGTCATAAGTGTGTCTGGCGTGTTAGTCCGGGCTCAGTAGGTCATAAGTGTGTCTGGCGTGGTAGTTCAGACGCCGTAGGTCATAAGTGTATCTGGCGTGTTAGTTCAGACGCAGTAGGTCATAAGTGTGTCTGGCGTGTTAGTTCAGACGCAGTAGGTCATAAGTGTGTCTAGCACAGTAGCTCATAAGTGTGTCTGGTGTGCTACATTGGGGGCAGCAGCTAAATTTGGTGCTAAGTTACTTGTAGGAATAGATAAGAACAATGCAAAACATGTTTTTTCTGCTCTTTAAATCGTCACAAACGGATTTAGGTGACAGAGTAGAAACGCTAAACTGAGAAAATGCGTTTGTTGCTCGGTACTTCAAGTGAATCTACTCTGAGGCTGCTCTGATAAAAGGCTCAGTATCCTGTAACCCTTTAAATGTTTTTAATTCATTGCATGCATCGGCAGACCCAACGGAAAGGTCAAGCGAGCTGACCCGTTGACTCAACTAAAAGGAACCCTACACTGGGCTTTAATTTGTCACATGCGTCGGCCGTGCAAACTGAAGTCGCTTGAAAGACATGGTGCGATAATATCAAGCTTCAGCTCGCAGCCCTCTTTATCATGCGCTCCACAAACGTTAACACTGACCTTTTCGAGCTGAAATTGAGAACGTGTGCTTCAATTGACTCGAACGAGTCTAATGAAAAATAGGGGTCGTGTTGCCAGAGTTACAAGTAAGCCATTCGGATATAATTTAGGGGGGAATTCAAGGCAATTTGTGTTATCAATCCAACTCTAATTTTATGGCATGACTGAAAGAAGGCAATACGTGAAATTGGAAAAGCATATTTGGGAAGATGACTGTTCATCCATCTCTTGTAGAGCGCAGCAGAACTGTTGTTGCTTTGTGAGTAATGGTTTGCAGCTGTAATTTACCTCGCACTGCAGCTGTAGTTATGTACGTACTTAATAACTGAACGCCATATATTCATAGTGGAACATCGATGAAGCTGAAGAACTCAGCTAGGTAGAGAATTCTAGGAAGTTCCCGATGGTTCGAAATGTTTTAGCTTCTTGGTCATGAGAATGAAAATCTTTAATTGCAGCTGCTTTGAATGCTTCGCTGAGAACACGGCGTCAGGACTCTCAAGAGGCCCAACAGCTGACGAATCTCAATCTCAACTGATTAAGATTTTAGCTAATTGTTGTAGAATTTCCGATACTGGTATTCAATATATTTTTAGTGAAATAGTAATGTAGGAACTGAACATTGATAACATTTGTAACATGAGAACATAAAAATATGCCTTGGCGTTTCTCTACCTGGAAAAAAGTACACGCTCTAAGAGTAGAATACTAAATACATGAAGAAGTTTTCTGAGCTCTCTCGCTCGTAAGATCTCGTTATTATTATGCAGAAGCCCAAAATCTGCTGGAATCCAATACCTGACGGCTATCAATCAATCAATCAATCAATCGTGCAACTGGCACATGAAATTGAACTTTGCAGAACGCGAGTGGATCGCATTCTCGGCATTCTGCGCCTCTACTCACCACTACACTAAAATATATTATTTTACATTGGGCTGTTATTCCTAAAGTGTAGCAGCAAAAATTATTATCACTTTTGTTTAAACAACACGGTACTGGCGTGACAGTCTCGAAAAGCCATGCATTTTGAATGTGTGCCGCTGGAGAGTAGTGAAACTTTGATGCATTTTAAGACGATAAGCATGTCGTACATTGATATAGTGTTTTTCGTACTTTATTGATAATTCTCTTCAGTTTGTATGTCTGGTATGTCTCAGCTTGAGTGGATAATTAAAGTATGCAACACATTTCATATTTTTCAAGTGTCATCAATGCTTCCAAGTGTCTGATTAAATAAAAGTGCATGTATCGACAATCATAACGACTGTGAATTGTCTACAGTCTGTGATAGTTTGTATTACATTGGCTCTCATCACTAGGCAAAATTATTTAAATTCATTTAGAATATTATTGTTTGATAATCAGGCTTTACAAACATAGAATTCTATAGATTTTATTTAAATTGTTAGACCTTGATATTCTCAGTACGAAAACTCATTTAGAATATTGTTGTTTGATAATCAGGCTTTACAAACATAGAATTCTATAGATTTTATTTAAATTTTTAGACGTTGATATTCTCAGTACGAAAAGTCAATAAACCGAAAGCACGGGTAAAATTTATAAACAGATGTCAAGCCTCGATTGTTAAATATTGAGTGAAAACTAAAGTACTAGTCAACTTTTTCGAGAATCTCGGCATCTGTGAATTTCTGACATGATGTGAAACTAAATTTTTGAGAATTCGAGTGTCAGTGTGTGATTTGATCACAATATTGAACGTGTTTGTTTTGAACTTGTCATCTGGAATATTTTACGGAAGCTATTTGTAAGGTGTAAACAAACATGCATATGAATGCTGTAATAGAAGGATGCTCACATGGGCACTTACATTTTGTCAATCAGTGAAAACGTTTGTTGAGAATTTAAAAAAAATCTTTACCATATTTCATTTTAATAGCCTCATATCAAAAATAAATGTTCTGGATATCAAGCAGTAGCACCTTTCAGTTTTCCAACATGGGAAGTTCCACTCTCGATTTATTTCTCAAAACCCATTCTAAGTAATAGCGACTTTTTATTGCAACATTGGCTGGCCTCTAAAACTAAAGAACTTGCTTTATTTGCTTCGTTGCAAGAAATTTGCGGTTCCCCCGACTATGTCCGAAGCTTTCAGTCAGGCGAACTCGTCGTTATTTGGAGTATCCAATTGCTGGCCGCTCTCTCACCATCCCTTCCCCGATAACCCTGAGGCCACCACAGCCCTTCTCTCTGGTCAGGTGCACACGCCCCCTGCATCCAACTGAAGATGTGCGCTCGAGCTTATCCTGGCGACTTTCACAATACTGATGCTGCAACTTTTTTCTTACTGAAACCCGTGCAATTTTAATAGCTTACAGTTCCTGTTTCACGTTTCATGCACCGCGATGCAAATTCCTAATTTGATCATAGGCCTGCAGGGCTCAGCAACTGATGCTGAAGTCGAGACCGTAGCCACCGTTCTCGAAGGTTTTTGGAGAACCATTCTTATCATTTCGACGGTGGCTGCAATATCATCGAAAGAATGGTGTGTTTTGTTGTTTCTCCAGAGACATTGATGGATCCTGTGGAAGTCTTAGTCGCGTTTCATCTCTAATGCAGGACACAGCTCCTTTATTGCCACTAAGGCTGCCACTGAGCCACCAGTCACTGTGGCGCCTGATACTTTCTTCTATGTTTGTAGCGACCATTGCCTTTCTTGTTGCAGCGGATGATGATTGCAGCTTATGCCGATTTTTGGATTTTTCATGGCTTACCTCTGACGCCAGTTCAAGATCAGTGTTGTTTAGTTCATGTCTCGCTGTGATAAGTCATTACAGCTGCTCGTGTATCAATAATTGTGACTTCGAACCCCTATTGATCTAATCGTGTACATTTCTTCCTTGGGAGTCCTCAACTTTAAATATGTTTTGCAGTGGAATAACATATTTCCGTTGCGTTTACTTTGTGCAGCTTGGGATGTCCATGAATTTTTTATAATTCTTCTGAAAAGTTTTTTGTGTTGTCCGAGGTTAGTTATCTTGTGTTATCTGCATGAGTGCAGTAACTACGAGTGATACGGATGAGCTTCACAGGATACAGCCTCACAGGACATGGTCTCACAGGATATGGTCTCACAGGGCTTGGCCTCACAAGGTACAGCCTCACGGGGTATGGCCTAACGGGATATGGCCTCACGCAGGGTATGGCCTAACGAGGTATGGCCTCACACGGGGTATGGCCTCACGCGAGGTATGTCCTCACGCGAGGTATGTCCTCACGCGAGGTATGTCCTCACGCGAGGTATGTCCTCATGCGAGGTATGTCCTTACGCGAGGTATGTCCTCACGCGAGGTATGTCCTCACGCGAGATATGGCCTCACGCGAGATATGGCCTCACGCGAGATATGGCCTCACACGAGGTATGGCCTCACGCGAGGTATGGCCTCACGCGAGGTATGGCCTCACGGGGCATGGCCTTACGGGCCATGGCCTCGCAGGGCATGGCCTCACGGGATATGACCTCGCAGGGCATGGCCTCGCGGGATATGGCCTCACGGGATATGGCCTCACGGGATATGGTCTCACGGGATATGGCCTCACGGGATGTGGCCTCACGGGATGTGGCCTCACGGGATGTGGCCTCGCGGGGTGTGGCCTCGCGGGGTATGGCCTCGCGGGGTATGGCCTCGCGGGGCATGGCCTCGCGAGGCATGGCCTCACAGGAAGGCTGTGTACTGCTGGCGAGGGCAGCGAACTCAGTTGCCGTCTCTTTCATGCCATCTCAAACATCCCGGGGCCTCAAACGTCCGGGACTTCAAGTCAGTCATTCATGTATTTTTTATTTTACAGTTGTGTTTGTTGTACACAGAAATGTTGTGAGTTCTCTAGTTTGAAACGAAGTGTATGAAATGGTGACGAACGATGGACGAGTGTTGACTCAGATACCGATGGCACTTTAGGTTAAAATCGGGAGTAATTCTCAATAATATTATGATTCCTGGGCGTTACTATGAGGGCAAGCCTCTTAATGCAGCGAATAAAACGAGAAGTGACCGGTGACATTATCCAGCCTGTAATGGTGGGCAAGTCATGCTATCAAGTTTGGTGTACCCCATAAAAAAATTAATTTGTTCATTTTTAAAAAAATTTCAACTCTTTGAGGCACAATATTTGAGGGTAAATAAAGGGTAAATGTATCTAAATTGTGGGTTACTTCGTATCCCACCCTGCCTTAAAGGGTTAATCACCATCTGAAATTATTTGTCGATAAAGTTTTTTTTCTTAGGTAACATGGACTTGAGTTCTCATGTAAACTTCCTACGTAATCAATTTAATGAAACTTTTCCACAATCGTAGCCTCCGAGATGATCGTAGCCTCCGAGATGTTCGTAGCCTTCGAGATGTTCGTAGCCTCCGAGATGTTCGTAGCCTCCGAGATGTTCGTAGCCTCCGAGATGTTCGTAGCCTCCCAGATGCCGTACCCTCCCAGAGGCCGTAGCCTTCGAGATGTTCGTAGCCTTCGAGATGTTCATAGCATTTGAGATGTTGTAGCTCTCGAAATGTTCGTGATGTTGTAGCCTTCAAGATGTTATAGCCTTCGAGATCTTGTAGCCTTCGAGATCTTGTAGCCTTCAAGATATTGTAGCGTACGAGATGTTCGAAAGCTTCGTGATGTTCGTGGCTTTCGAGATGCTGTAGCCTTTTAGATATGGTAACGCACATTGCACAGCAATTAGGCCTTCGTTCAGTTCGTAAAAAACGACGGACGGGAACTGTCCGGCAATTACGGTCATTGAGTGTGCACGTTTTCTCTTTTACTGTCGTAAACTGTCGCGGTGGATGTGTGTTATTTGAACGTATTTTAACAAATTCCAGAGTGAAAATGAACTCATTCTTTTGTTATATTGTTGGTCTTTAATCAAAATTTGAGTGATGTAAACAAAGCTTCGCTCACTGATCATATAAGTGCATTTATAAGGACAAAATTTACGAATTACTTCATCGAACTCGGTGGTAAAATGTGCTTCCTTATGCGCTGCGTTACCTTCTTGCTATTTTGTAATCCAATGAACTTTTTTAACACTTCCTTCAGAAGCTGACCATATATTAAGTGAAACCGATTCAGTTCAATAAAACCTAACTTGCACAAAAGAAGCCCGGCAGGGTCAGCATAGTCAGTCACGTTCGAAAGTTGAAACGAACCAACTTTTGTTCATTCTGGTCGTAAACTCACTGCAGGAAACGATATAATGCTTCAAAGAAAGTCTAGAATGAGTTCAAATGCATCGAGAATGCCCTATTAAAGATCAGTTACCAGCAATTTCATCCGTAAATACCGGAATGGAAGCTACGATGATACTAATAATAGAGCAGCTTCATCTGCATTAGTGCACTGAAACTCGATGAGTACAGTGTGAAATATAACGCTTCTGACAAGCGTTTACCATACTTCTTTCACTCGATAAAGTTCATTCGTCGGATTTGGCTCAAAAATGATTACTTTAACTTTTTTAGTCAGAATATGATTCTATTATTGGCAAAAGTAGGGTCTAAAATTGACTAAACAAAGCTTTTTCGTAGAATCATGCTGCAATAAAAAAGAACTTTCAAAACGAGAGTCACAAATCCCGTTTCAAAGGCATTTAGTTTTGTGCGTAATAGTTTCAAATCTTGTAATAAGGGAAATAAACTCGTCCGATAAGAGTTTTCAATAAATAAAGAATTCATTCTCCCGTACATGTATGTACTATCAACAACATGGGAAAATTTAAGCCTCTGAGCCGAATCGCTAACCATGTTTCAATCGAGCCAATTGCTTTTCACGAACAGGATTTGGAATTAAAGTTCGGCCTCAGCGAAGGAACCAGCAACTCTAGAGCTGCCCAAGCCCTGCTTGATCTCCCAGGTCCGAAGGGAAACCATCAGTCCCAAGTTAATTAGACGCCTTCGGGAACCGGGTTAATCTTCCACGCTTACTTACCCTCAGAATTACTCACCCTCAGAAACTGGAGCTCTGTGCAACTTTCTCTTCTGTGCCCCAGGATACAAGCAATGTGTGTGCTTCAGATGCACAACTATGGAAGTGCCTTTGGTTCTTCGTGTCTATTGCAAAAAGTTTATCCCTTTCCAAACTTTGCTATTGATGTCTCTTAAATGAAGTTGAATAAAAGTTCAAACGGTGCTTGTGCCCTTCTTCGCTCTTTTTCGAGTTTGTCTACTAACTTTGTTGGATGATTGAAATCATGAAAGCTAACTTTGATGAGACAATTAAAAGTACGCCATCTGTTCTTAATGAAGATATTGTGAATGACAGTACTCGTATTTCTGAAGACCTTATCTGTGAATATCATGCTGAATAAAGTGAGAAATCACTGTTGAAAATTTTTATTTTTAAATTGCTCAGTTTAAGTAGAACAAATATATTACCGTTATTATGCTTAATTTGAAGTGATGACTTTGAATTCATGATTTATTTTTTCTTGCTTTTTCTTAGCTTCCTTTTCCTCAAAAGAATAAATTGTTTTAGTTTTTTTTCACTGTGATGTAAAAGTTAGGATTGTGGTCTTAGCACAATTTTTTCTGTGTATTTATTACTTATGTGTTTTTATGATATTATTACTAAGATTTAAATTATCATACCTGTATTTTTTTTGCAATGATTGTGCTACCAGTATTACCAAACTTAACGCTTCCTTCGTTATTGCTGTAGTTAGTAGTACTCTGTCCATTGGAAACCATTTTTGCTTCCAAAAATATCTACTAACGTAATATTTTTACCAAGAAACAAAAGTTAACTCGCGATAGGCCTCAGTATTATGGACTTCAATCATTTACATTCAATTGCCTTCAATAACGAGTACAATGCGTCTTAAAAAGTTTTCTCATACTAGAAACTAGTGGATTCAAATAGTATTAAATTCTTATTGTTTTTGTCAGTGTTGTAAAAATGTACAGTAAATGATAGTTTTCATTTGTCGCCTCACTGTGATGCTTCAATAGGTTCAACATGGTATAAAATGTTCTAAGATTATCGCGTGTTACCTTCAGTGCATTCATTTTTCTGCTTTCCCTAAACGAAAAGATTACAGCAAGAACAGAAACACTGTACTAATCCTGTGCTGCATTCTACGTAATTTGATTGTTAGGCTTATTATTCAGGGCAAAAATTTTGGGGACTCTAATAACTGTCGAGCCACGACCATAACTCCGACACTAAAACTGCAGTAACTGAAATACTGGTGGATTTGTCCGTAGTCTTACATGCGAAATTGTTTTGCGCTTGTTCCAGCACGCTATTTCGGTCGTCTCTCGGCAGTCGCCTCTAGTGACACATAGGCCAGTGTGTCATCGTAAATTTTGATAAGCTAAACGAGTTGTTGATCTTGAAATCGTTAAGAAAGTCTACCACAATGTGTCTCTTTATTGTGGGTTTCATATTTACGCTACTGAGTGACAGGTATATTCCATCGTAAGGTGATGATAAGAAGTAGAATGGTACATTTTTATTAGATCGGACTGATTGAAAACACAATTGGAAAGCAATCATTAGGCCCATATTATGTTTTATTCACATATAAGGGAAGAATAAGTTCCAAATTTAATGTGCTCCTTATTGTAATCAGTTTCTACAATGATGCACGTTCGTTGCACAAGTAACTTTTGTTTTACCTTCACGGCTGAAAGAAACATTGACGACTGACGCGTTTTTCAGCAGCGTGGAAGTAAGATATTTTTTTCACTGGTTTAACTGAAGCCCATCAGAGATTACTACTCGATATTGCTCTATGCGTTATATTGGTCCATATATTGTACTAGTGTACCCGTGCCATCAAAAATGATGGCGAAAAATATTTTTAAATCTTTCTTGAGATGATCTTACTCTCGCTTTTCTTTTTCGCTCTCGATTCATTGTTTTTTTTTCGTTCGAGTGGAATTTCCATGCTGAAGCTTATTTCAAAGGTAACTTATTTTTCTTGTGACAGTAATAAACACTTAGAATACAGTATTTTTGAGCCGCAATAGAAGTAGTTATAGCCATTCGTGTCATATCCTAGATACAGAAATTCAGCATTACTGAAAGCAACTGCGAGCTTGTGTATGTATATTGTAATATGCAATACCCCGCCGAACTCGGTATCCACGATACGGACTCGAGTATATAAGGCTCTGGATTTCTAATTTTTCTGAAAGTGACTTATTATAGTGCACCTGTACAGCAAAAATGAGTGTATTAATTTACCAGTGAACTGAAGCCAAGACTGCCAGTGCTAATTTCTTTCTATCTATTTTTAAGATCGTGACACAAAACATGTAAATAAACATATAAATAAATATATAAATACACGACGGTCATTCTTAGTATTAGATTACTCTATGAAGTATACTGCTCTATGCCTTACATTGCTCTATGCCTTACATTGCTCCATGCGTCATATTGCTGTATGAATTATATTGCTCTATGCCTGACATTGCTCCATGCATCTACGCTCTGCGCGTTATGTTGCTCTATGCCCTGTATTCCTCTATGTGTTACATTGTTCTGTGTTATATTGCTCTACGCTTTGTATTGCTTTATGCGTTATATTGCTCCATGCGTTATATTGCTCCATGCGTTATATTGCTCCATGCGTTATGTTGCTCCATGCGTTATGTTGCTCCATGCGTTATGTTGCTCCATGCGTCATGTTGCTCCATGCGTTATGTTATACATAACATGACTGCTCGGTGGTATCAGTTTATTTAGAAGCTTGAGGTGAGTACAGAAAAATTCCACACTAATTCTTATTCATTAGTTTCCACAGCTCCATAGTTACCACCTCATGAAAACACTGATTACTTTCTGTGAGGTTTATAATTTAATGAACCACTGCAATTTTCTCATTATTCGGACAATTCCTGTTAGTTACTTGAAGCAAGAAAATAAAGCTAAGGCGTAGTACAGTGGAGGAGATTAGGAGACTGAGAGGACGAGCTGGTGGAGCTGGCGTGCTTGACTGCGCAGTTCTGCTATTATCGCACATGTAGAGCCTCTAATTGGCACCAGGGAGACTGATTAAGCGAGTAAAAGCTGCTCTACTGCACTAACTAAACTCACCGTTTTGAAGAATCACGCACGCTTGCTGCTTGTCTTTTCTGCAATGGTGGACAGGGACTCAAGATTGTTTTCCCGTGACGCTAGATTTTTAATGCCTTGTGAAAAACTTTATTTTTACTTTCGATTTACATTTATTTTCAGTGCATTCCTGTGGACGCTCTTTTGTTGATGAGTCCAGGGACGAGGTGTGACCAGACACTGCTGGTGCTACCCTGTTAAGCTATGTTTAACAACTGAGGCCTTGTGTTGTCCAAGACTAGCTTGAGAGGTTGTTTCTTAAGCATAAGCTCGCAATTTCTCTTTACGTCTGTCGGTCTCAAGCAAATAGAGGCGCTGAAAAAGGCCTTCACTTAATCTTCCTGTCATGTCAGAATTGACGGCAGAAATCCCTCGTGTTTTAGCCCCCAGAAAGAATTCCAGTTGAAATCGAGCTCTCCAAATGGTATTCGTCTATTTCTTTGAGTGAAACTGTTTTTCTTGTAATAGTAGCACGAGGGGCAGTATATTTTGTTTTTGAAAAGCGTATTCATTTTTGCACGCTTTTTCCATTCAAGAATTTCACAACACCCTGTCTTCCATATTAACAAGTCGAAAAAGTTTTTGCTCCCTTTAGGCAAAATGTTTCATTTCCCGAGCGTTTCTGAGCAAAGAAGTCTCCGTAACCAAAATTTTGCGCCGCCCTCCAACCCTTCACCCGAGCATTTTTTCCACCTTTTGAAAAAGAAGTGATTGGATGCAGAGGTCGTTATGGGAAGAGAATGGCAGAAATGGATTGGTTAAATCCATTTAAAAGTTCTCATCTTTTTGATAGCCTATTAAAGTGGTTCACTATCCAGTGAACTATGTATGTATATTTGTAATCGCACGAGAAAGATCTAGATCTGACCTTAAAAAGTTACCTTCATCAATATTTAGCTCTCAGTACAGAGATCCTTAGTCACATAGGTAAAAAAAATTAGACCTGGAACAGCAGTGGTAAAATCTCAAATCGTTATGTTGTTCACCTTCTTTCTTGTGGATAATAGATGAAAGAGGCAAAATTTTAAAGTTGACTGGACTGGTCTTACTAAGCTTAACAATTACTTTTCTATGATAAGCTGAATAGGTCAGGTGGTGAACTTTCTGAACTTCCATGAGTACGGACTTCAAGCTCTGCAATTTCATACATGCATTGTGAATAATTCCATTCACAAATTCGAACATGATTAAACAGGACAATGCCGTCCACCATACTACCTCAGCAGGCACTCTAGTAATGACTTTCACTCTCGCCAGTCCGCCTTTACAAGGCTCAATTATACCTGCATATACGGACCCTAACCGATATGACCTTGCAGTCCAGCTTGGAGGAGCTTGCAGAAATGTTCTCGGTTTGGGCTTGCAATTTCTAAAGGGTTCAAATAAAGTATGAATTGGAATAATTATACATACATTTTATAGTTTGAAGATCCTCTTGCACTCTTTCTTTGTCCGTTTTGCAAGAAAGATCTTGCAGTGGCTTGCAAAAAAAGACGTAGGAACTCTTAACGTCCACCGTAAACCTGTAACAAATTGGTCAGCACAAGCGAAGTTGGACAGTTTTATGCTTTGTGCATTGCACAAAGCAAATGTAGCCTCGAAGTATAAAACATCGAACGTATTGGCCTCTGAGTGAAGCAATGTTCCTTGAGCAGTTGCATGCTTATGAGAAATCCAGAAGAATAGCTATGCACGCAGACACATGATTGGAGCCGCTGTATGATTTAGCAGGTAATAGAATTTTGTGATAAAACCAAGAAAACTGTACCAAAAGTCTCGAAGATGCTCATATGGGTGCTGTGCCAGTCAAATGAAATAATGAAAAAGTGACTAGAAGTATTTGGTATATGTAATTTATGCAATCTTATTTACGTAAAACAGTTAAATTCATTCTTTAACTATAATAAAGAGAGTCATCCTGGTGCCACTCATTGTAGCCTAGTGCAAATATGCATTGCATGCACCCTTTTTTAATGCATTCCTAGTTTTGATAAAGTAGCTTGCTGTTATTAAAATTGGTCGTCGAAGCGAAATAAAAGAACTACTTGAGTTCGCATGGAAAAACTTTCCTTATTGAAGGAATGACTTCCTGTTCCATTGCAGTTTCTGGTTCCAGTCCAGTGCATTTTCTCACACGCCTCAAGTCTGGCGTAAGTTCTGCCTCGTTAAATTCTTCAGTATCAACTTTCCGCCTTCTATTTGAATCCTGTTGGATTTCTCCCGAGCTCGAAGTATAGACTGTCACTGAGGTCAAGTAAGAAAAGATAGACTGGTGTCCGTAAATAAGCTAAATATCAAGTACATATTTCAACTTATATGAAAGAGTTTGAGAGAAGTTGTTTTAAAAAAATGATCACAAGGTGAAAATAATTCCCATTCTTTAATTTGAAAACTGAGCGTCGCCGCATTGCCAGCTCGCCAGCGAGAAGAATTCCGGCGTGGGGAAAAATAATAAAAAATGACGAAGCAGAGAGACAGAACGAGAAGAGGTTGTCTCCTTCAAGCGTGACCTCAACATTCAATTGTGGCAACCAAAGTTTCTGCGAGTGAGGGCGGCAAGACAAAGCCCCGCACCTAAACACCGAAACCTGCAAAATCTTCGCAGTCAGGGGAATTTTTGGAAATTTTTGCCTCAATGGACAGCATTCATTTGTACATGATACCGATTCACTTTCCATGACGCTGATTTAAAGAGTCAATTGGTATTGACATTTTTTTCTGTAGAACGCTGAACGGTGCGTCCTCGTTGACGTGTTTCCAACACATGACTTCTGGATGCTTTAGCCCAGTAGGGATTCGGCATCATTTTGTAGACTATTACTTTTGGGTGTGTTCGATATCTTGGTCACTGTCAACTCTGTATTTGTCTGGATTGTTGGGATGATCATATTTGAAAATTGGAGGACGTTTACTTTTTGACTACCTCTGTTATTGTTTAATTTACATGCATGCATTACTTTCATTTAGCATCATTATTTGATACGTTAAAGCAACGAAATTGTAAGTTTCTATTACATCCAAGGGTATTTTTCAAGTAGCTTTATTTATTTACAATTAAACTTCAACTAACAAGCTTTTAACTTTCAAATAATGCTCCTTGTGCTGTTAGATAGTCATGTTATGAGCTATGCTAATTTGCATTTGTAGTGATGAAAGTTATATATTGAGATGACATGTACCTTGTTTTTACTCTATATAAACTCTGCAGCACTGAAGCAGGAAGCTTGGAGATGCGTTTTATTTCACAAGTCGAGTCTGCAGACTGAAATATTACGTGTGATTTCTTAAAAGAGCGTCAATTTATTCTACGAAGATTAATGAAATTGTTTACACATGTAATGGAATTTCACATACTTAAGTACCAATTTAATACTGCTAATCTTACTCAAATAACACTCGCTTAACTGAATTTTCAAGCGACGATTACATGTAGGCCGTTATGAGCGAAGCCATTCGTGCTTGTACGAAATTCTCAGAGTGCAAATATTGGCAGGCTGATCACAGAGGCAGAACCGCCAAAACCTCATAATTACTGATATCTTTGCAGGACAAGCGTTCTGGTAATTGGTCTTTAATTAAAACGTTGAATATTTCAGTTTAATCAGCGGCACAATGCCATGTTGCTGGTGAGGTACAGTCCTGAGCAGCAGTTCTTGTGGCTGTAGCGCAGGTCTCCTGAAGCTAACCTGGGCTCCGCCGGGCACCTGAGTCTCACTATAATTTGCTCTATAATGAAGTGGGCCAGGCTCGCTGAATAGACTTGCTCAAATGAATTTAGGGAAATAGCATTTGCCATCTAAGAAAAAAGTGAACTTTTTTCAGAGGGCATCTTATGTAGGTCCAAGCAAATGGACTTATATGATGGAACGGGAATACAGTCATAAAAGTTTTGAGTGCTAAAATTAAACTCTTTCATGGATATGAGTCCTCATAAGGAATGATCTCAGAACGGTCTCGTAAGAAAGAAAAATTATTTCCCTCTTAAATTATAAAGGTTTAGAGGAAGTGCGCACTAATCGCTTCCGATATTTTTTCTTCCAGTGGAAGGCGATGAAGAAAATTCTTCAAGCCTTTTTCCGCTTAATTGATTAATTTTTTACGAGGTTTCCTCATACTGACGAATTTTTCTCCCAAAGGATATAAAATGAAACTGAGGTATCGTCACATGAGATTATCTCAGTAAACCAATAACTGAACATCAGATTTTCTTTCAATGTTTAGTTTGTCTATAAATCGATCTCAGAGTGAAAGGCACCTGTGAGTCGACAAGGAGTAAGGCATTCATGCTGATATCGTTTTTGACCTTGGCTGTTTCTGTCTCTCGTTTGCATATCCGTTTGCATTCCGAATTCTCCTGAAGAAAGATACATACATTGGGGTATAAATAAAGTGTACCATTAGCATGGTCTCATCAAGTTGATTTGTGACTATATCTAAGACGAATACCATTCATCTACAAGGGAATGTGGAGAATTTATTTCCATTTCGTTCGAATGAATGTTCCTCGTTATGATTTTCATTTGGTACGAGTTGTTGAAATTAGATGTTTCTTTGCATTGCCAGTTCTTGTACTTCCTTTTATTGTCTCTGAATAATTGGAAGAGTTTCGAACTTTGCCTACAAAACTGAAGTTAAATGCCCCTGGCGAGCTGCGGCCAACAACTCGCCCACGCCATATTTCTCGGAACGCAACCCGGAGTTTGTATTTTTCTCACTAGTTTTCGCCCACTTTTGGCTTGACTTTTCTTTTGAAGCAATTTGGTCGTCACCTGGAGCTGTTCTGAAGTGAGCTGGTATACTACATACAAAGTCTTCCGTTTCTTAAATTCGGCTCTGTACCTGCGCGACTAGATGTTGCTTGCACGAAAACCTTCATGGGCTCTCGTGCAAACCTGTCAATGTATTTTCTTGGTCTTGCTCATTTTATAAATTCCACGAGCAAGAAACATAATCTCTGTTAATATTTCCATAGACTTGCAGCTTTGAATTTGGTCTCCAATTTCTGAATCTAACGTCTATGTGAACAGCGTTCAGAAAAGTGCATGTGTACATTACCCAGCAAAAATCCAATGCAAGTAATTTGTAAGTTTTTATTGCGCTTCATCAATACCAGATGTTAATGAATGTAATTGATGTCCATAATTTGGATTTTTTCCTGTATGTCCTAAAATGTTTTTCTCTGTATGGTTAGTATTGACAGACGTTCTTGTCACGTCTGTAATAAAGCCCCTCGTGCAGGTTGAAAAATGTATTTAGTGTTCAGCAAATGTACGAGTATTTCAATATTTGTCATAAATTTCTGCTTGATGTAATGTCGTTTCACCTTAATGCTTATGGATTAATTACACCGAAAAAGTTTGTATGGAAAACACAGCTGGCATTTTATCAAGAATAAAATCATGAGACATTTCTGTAAATTCAAAAAGTCCGCCCAAACTTAAGAGATGGTAAGCAATTATTGAACTATGATAGATACATCGCAGTCGCATGCTTTGCTTTCACACTTTAAAGTATTCTCAAAGCTTATGAAGCCGTATAACGAAAATTAAGATAATTAAACATATGAAATTAACATTGCATCAGTACGTGAATACATTATTAAATTTACAATTTTTGCTTGTTCTTGGATACTTTATGAGATCCTCGTGATTAAATCTTTGATTGAATATTGTAGAACATTTCTGGACATGCCACGCCGTTTTCTGAAGACAGACCTGAACGTAGCGCTTGAGTTCAGGAAGGTCGTAAAAGTCTTGAAGTTGTCGATCGGACAAGCCACAGCTAATGGGGTTAGCCTAAACTTGACTCGCAGTTTGAGAAGGAAATATTTTAGAGAATTAACCTGAGAGTGGAAGATTTATGAGTCTCAATGCTGACTACTGCCTATCAGGCGGTTGTTCCAGAACCGGGTGGGGAGGGATGGACGGTATTTTGGAAAATAATTAGTTCATTTTTACACAGATAAAACACAGAAAAATTTACACAGAAAAAATTCTAGAACTAAGTGAATGACGTGAATAAGTGACTAGGGTTTATTGATGAAGCATAGCTAGGATTGTTAGAATTCATACATTTTTTCTGTGGATAGTATGTTTTGGATCATCATAGAAGGACCGCTAGTTAAATCAAACGAGTCGTTGAAATATTGTATATAGCCTAGGATTTTTTTGGTGCACGACTCATAAAACTTCAGTTTTCAAGCAATCAGCTGCTGGACCTCGAAATAAGTTCATTTAATGAGCTCGTCTCTGAACTCGAGCCGCCAGCAAATCGTGACCATCATGAGTGCTCAAGCAGAAGAGTCTTGCGAAGAGCGCTAACTTGTTTTAATTATGTCCTACTTTGCAGTGCATCTTGAAAAGTAAGTTTTGCCCATGGCTAAAATTTAGTGGTGAAATTTGATTACATGAGTCAATGGCTGTATGTTCATGGTGCAGACTCAACGGCATGCGTGTTGGGGTTCAAGTCCAACAGAGTCGAGGACAAATACAGGGTGTCTCAAAAAAATGTGCTCACCCTTTAACCGTTGCTAACATGCTGTCTTCTTTGTGTTGCAGGTGTGAGGTTCGAACCTTTGCGAACATGATTAAATGTGATTAAAGAATCATGTTCGCAAAGGTTCGAACCTCACACCTGCAACACAAAGAAAACAGCATGTAAGCAACGGTTAAAGGGTGAGTACATTTTTTTGAGACACCCTGTATTTAGTATCATTTTATGGTATGGTGGCGAGGAAACAACTCCACTCAGCGAACTTCCCTACCATCGACTACTTCTTTAACATTAACTGTTTTTATTAATAAACCTGATATGTTGTCAGCTCGAATAGAATTTTTCGATTGTGTAAATTACATGAATTTCTCGGAACACGTTTAAAAATTTTAATTCCTGTACTGATGTAAGCATGTGCATATTGGGAATGATAACTGTAAATGAAATTTATTTATATGTACTGAAAAATATGTATCTGTTTTGGTATTGGGACTCCTCCAGTCGACGTAAAGCATATACGCTGTCTTAAATATCAGTAAAATTGTCTTAACCAAGATATACAATTATATCAATCTACTATTCTCTATCTGCTTGACTCACTACCTCCATCTCTTATCTTAATATGGTAAAGGCTAGCATTTTCCTACATTGAGAGAGTAGCCAATTATCGTAAAGTTCGTTCTAAGGCAAGAACTCTAAATTTCCAGCCCTCATTTTATGCCACAATCCACGAATCAAAGTGTGCAGGCGTCAGCGTTCTGCTGTCAGCATTGACGACTCGAACATTACGACACTGCCCCAGACTCCGCTCTTCAACATAGACGAAAAATTTCTAAAGACTGCATTTTCCTTTATCACCCTTCCATTTTCTGCTAAGCCATTTGCAATAATTTTTTGTGCTATTTTTCATCGGTGTATCCTCTCTTTACCACAACTACCTAGAAACATGCAATAGTAATAAATTCTAAGCATTCTATTTCATGATTGAGTGTAGTCCTCCAAGATAAACTGCTGCAGTTGGCAGTAGGAGCTTCGCTGCTTGACATTGTCTACGAGTTCCTTGTCAGTGCACCAACAATTTTCTCTTGGCAATGGCAGGCTGCAATCAGACCTGCTCTGCGTCAGTAAAGCTTCTAAATTCGAAGATTTTCCTCGAAGAGATGTGGAATAAACTTCTTGTGCACTAACAGCTCTTCACGTTGAGAACTTGCATTTCTTGATTCGATCAGTCAGATAATACTCACCTATAAAACCGTTCCATAATTTACATTGTTCTTTAGGAATAGTGTTTGAACAAAAGTTTTGGTTATAGAAAATTTCTTTTTGAAAAATTAGGTATGTGAAGACACGAAAAATTTTGGTTCTAAGGTGTTACTTGTGATCATGGTACCAGTAGGCTAAACAATTTTAGATTTGATATATTAGCGTCAACGAACCCAGCATGTTTCTGTGGATGTTAGCAAGCTCAGTTGAACAGTAAGTGTTTGTTAGCCTTAAGGGAATGTTTGTGGTGACGCAAAATACTCAGCAAGCAATTACGGTAAATTTTAGTTTACTGGGTATACATTATTCCTGTATTTCACGCACCTCGTGAGAAAAGTGTCTCATGATTTCTTGTCTTTTTTTCTCATTAAAATCTGGACCATCATCAACAATTTAGGAAAGAAGCAACACTTACTTAGGAAATTTCAAGTGTTCGAAGTAGTCTAGATGCATTCAGACAAAAGTATTCGAGAAATGTGTACTTCTAATTTTTTCTTCTGAGAGAACTACATTATTTTGTGTGAATCAGTTAAGACGAAAATTAGGCCAGGGTTATTATCCGTGATCATACAGCGCTACGTCCGTTATTGCGTTTCTTTCTATTTTTACAAAGGGTCAGATCCCACAAAGCCTCAATGCCGTTCTTATGACCTGCATCCGTTAATAAATGGCTAAATTCCATGCCCTGGTGTGGATAAGAGCGTATTGCATTTATTTTTTGTTATTAGTGGCGTAAGTAAATCAATGTGCTCATCAGTTCGACTATTTGTATGCATACAATACTTGGAGCTGTGATGATGAAGTTCCTTTAAGGTGCAGTAAAACTCAGCTCTCATCCTCATCCTCTCTCCTCCCTCGTCGCTCGTTTCTTGGCATCTCTCATCTTTTATTCCCACGCAAGGCGAAAACCTTCGCCGCCTCTAAATCGCTTTCATAAGCCGCCTTCTAAAAAAACTTTCGCTCAAACTGGACCATTTTGGAAGCCGTCATGAATCACTAAAACTCTCCTAAGGGCTTCCCAAAATTTCTGAGCTCTAGTAAAATATTTCCGACTTGATCGATGGGCAGGAATGTCCGGAGCACTCGTTGCCTTGGCGCTGGCTCCAGCTCGCCTCCGCTCACTCATTTCCGATCTCGTGTAACCTGAACGAATTATTGAACGCTCTTATTTCTATTCCAAATTAACGTCAACAGGACTTTTATACAGTATGCCTGGTTTCTGATGTCGAAAAATCTTTTCATATGAGTAATTCGCAGTATTATTATCGTTCATGGTTTTATTGATATTACTCCAAATGTTAGAATTATTATTACCATTATTTTTTTACTGCATATCGAGGCTAACTGAATATGCATATGTTTTGTATTATAGCAATGAAACTTAGATGGCTCCCAGTGGAAGTATTTATTTTAAATAAATTTATCATATGTTTAAATAAAGAGGATTTATCTACATTTTATTATTTATTGACTAACATTTCAAGCTCTCTAATCAAATTCCGTGCGTAGATCACGAATGTTTCGCCATTTGTTTGAGGTGATTTATCTTGTTGCTGGAGCAAACAATGAGTATTTTTTTACCATTTTCATCAATAGAAATTGTGTAGCAGTGAAAGCAACGCTTCTGTCAAGTGTTGAGTGATGAGGGTCAGACACATCAGGGAGGGTTTTGTGCGTCTGGTAGTTCATATTCAAGAGAAATGATCCACTATCTACATATATACTATACAGTGTATATCTCTGTCTCTTTATCTCTGTGTCTCCGCCCCATTACTTCCTATTTATTACTGAAGCAAAATTATTGAACTGAAATCAGAACGGGTATACATGTATCATAGGCATTGCAGTGTGGATACCAAAGGCGCCGGATTAACATAAAATACACAATTTTTTTCCTTTATTAATCATCTTTTTCTACATGGCCATGTTATCGGTAGATAAGATGCAGAATGGAAGTTCTGTATATATTCATGAAAAACATTCAGGTTCTGATACTACCACGGGTGAAGCTGAAAATGTATTTTATTTCAAAGATCCTAATTTTATTACTTTTAAAACATGGAATTTCCACAGGTACTATCTATGTCATGTTATCGGTAGATAAGATGAAGAATGGAAGTTCTGTAACTATTCATGAAAAATATTTTTAAAACATACCTAATAATTGGTCATAAACTTTTAACACATTCGTCTCTATAATAATTTCAAATTGGTCAAATCTAGACAAACTTATAACGCAATTATGGAACAAGAATTTCTTAATTTTATCATTTTCAAACTGTGAGTTTCCACAGGAACTATCAAATTTGATGTGCATTTCTAAGGAGCGTCATTTCTGAACTTGTTTTATCTTTGTTTATGGATAGAGAATTTTGTAGAAGGGACGTAAATTGCCTCATCCAGCAGCAAGCAACGTAATTTTGTGTTTGGCCTTAGAAGTTAAATACTGGTTTATCTGGGTGAACGAGAAAGTTTGTTTTCGATTTATTTTTAGTTATGTTGGCTTCTTAAAAAAATAATTGATACATTAGTTGTACGTACATTGTCAAAGGTCTTGCTTGTACAGAGTGGCCCATTAGTAAGGCACCTTTTTAAAACTATTATAGCTATAAAACTACAAATGTTAAAGAGATTTGGTTAATCCAGAATGAATGAAGAGATTTTAAAGTTTTCTACCAGCGTATCAAGTCTACCGACAGTCGCAACATATTGCCCTAAAAATTCATAAAATTCACCTTCCAAAATGAATCGCTACGCAATGGAACAACTTCCGATGGTGAAACTTTACTTCCGATGTAATTGTTCGGTTACTGCAGTTCAGAAGAATTGCAGGAATATTGATGGTATTGAAAGAAGTCTTTCGAAGAAGTGCATAAAAAACTATTATTGAAATTTAGAGAAACTGGGACAACAGCAGACAGACAACGTTGTGGCAGGCCACGGACCATACGAACTGGTGCTTCAATTCAGCTTGTTGCAACGAGTGTTGCTGATCGGCCCAAAATGTCAACTAGGAGACGTTCAATTTAACTGAGAATGCCACGTACCTCACTGCAACGTATTTTGGTAAAAGATTTTAAGTACCATCGATATAAAATTCAATCAACTCAAGAACTCAACCCTACGGACTACCAGAAGCGATTAGATTTTGCGAATAGATTTCTACAACTTGCAGAAAATGAAAACTTTGTAAAGAATTTAATAATGACTTATGGGGCACATTTTCACCTCAATGGTGTTGTTGATAAGCAAAATTGCAGATTCTGGGCTTTAGAAAATCCAAAAGAAATTTATGAATGTCCACTTCACTCAGCTAAAGTAACAGTATGGCGTGGCATCACGTCTTCGAGGATCATTGGGCCATATTTTTTGAAGATGCTAATGGTGATCCAATTTGTGTTAATGGAAACCTGTATAGACAGATGATTCAAGAATATTTAATACCTAAAATTGGAGATAATACGACAGAGATTACCTTTTTCCAACAAGATAGAGCTACAGCTCGCATAGCAAAAGAAACAATGCTAATGTTAAAAGCAATTTTTCCAAACAGAATAATTTCTCGTTTTGGTGATATACCGTGGCTGTCTCGATCTCCAGATCTAAGTGCTTCTGATTTCTTTCTCTGGGGATACTTAAGGGAAAATACTTACATTGAAATGCCTGACACTTTACAGCAATTGAAACTAAACATCATTCTAGAGATCAACAACATTTCACTAGAGACATAAGGAAAGTAATGAACAGCACCATAGAAAAAGCACGCCATTGTTTGACTAATTATGGATGTCATTTAAAAGATATTGTATTCCATAGTTAAACGTATTTTATTGTTTCATTTATAAATTTATATTAAACTTTGAAATTTCTTCTTTTATCCTGAGTTAACCAAATCTCTTTACTATTTTTAGTTTTATAGCTATAATAATTTTAAAAAGGTACCTTAGTTACGGGTCACTCTGTATATTAAATGCATTGAGTTTGTGATATTTGCAGCAGTCCGATCTGTAATCACAAGCTGAGTGCAGTTTCCGTACAACCAGTTTTTTCAAGAATGTTAGGTTTCAACAAAATTTTGAACAGAGATTAGCATCACTTAGCTGTAAAATGTAGATTAAATTATTCATACCTGGCCACTACTGCGAGCAGGATACCTGAATAGAGGTAGTCGCCTCGTAGAGAATTTTCAAACATTTAAAAAAAAATTCAATTTATTTTTATGTCCAGGTCAAATCAATTTCAAGATTGACTATTGTACTACCTGTCTGAACGAACGGTCTCATTTGACGCTAAAGATCACGATTCTTTTCTAGTGACACTGGGTTTTCTATTTTATACATACTACTAAGTAGTTCCCGTGGAAATTCCACGATTTAGATTTGACGAATTTGAAATTGTTAAAAGGACAAATGTATTACAAATTTACGACGAATTGTTGTGTGTTAAATTATTATTTTTCATGAATATATACAAAAATTTCATTCTGTATCTTATCTACCGATAACATGGCCGTGTAAGAGAAGAAGACTAATAAGGGGAACAAACGGCTTATTAAATAGTAATCCGGCGCCTTTGGTATACGCAATACAATGCCTATAATACATGTATATCCATTCAGATTTCAGCTAAAAAAAAATCTTCAGTAATAGATAGGAAGTACTAATGGGACGGACACACACAGATAGAGAGAAAGATAGAGCGACAGAGATGGAGATACACTCTATTATACAGGGTCGGCTAAGAGTCACTTCACAGTTTTATACATATATTTTAAGAGAACTGGAAGAAAAAGATAAATTAAATGAATTGCAACTAAAAGTGGAAAACCTACAAATTACTTTAGATATAAGTTTTAAAAGTTTCCCATCATTATTGAAACAAATGCTCTTCCTTTTCGCTCTATTTTCGCTAACAGATTCCAAAAGGCCGGATTTATTTCACTGATTTCTTCGATAACGTTGTTCTTTAGTTCATGGAGAGTATTGGGCTTGTTAAGGTAAACTTTTCCTTTAAGATAACTTCAAATAAAGAAATTAGGAGAAGCTTCAATCAGGCGACCGTGGTAGCCATGAAATGTCATCAAAGCGTGAAACTAAATGCCCAGTTAAGGCTGCCCTGAGTAGAATAGAATAAAATGAGGCTATAGGAACGAACCTTCTGGCCCATTCTTGAGTCGGATAATTACTTCGATAATTATTCGGTTGTTTTACCCAAGTCCCATGCGGTATTTCCAGCTGCGTCAACCATGTCGGCAGCGGGATTCGAACCCGGGTCTTCCCGCTTGCAAGCATATTCGCTCACCAGTCGACCAAGCTGGTGATGTTAGGTTTAACCCACACACAAGTTTGGTTTAACCTACAGGCACAAGTTAGGTTTAACCCACAGGCACAAGTAAGGTTTAACCTACAGGCACAATTTAGGTTTAACCCATAGGCACAAGTTAGGTTTAACCTACAGGCACAAGTTAGGTTTAACCCACAGGCACAAGTTAGGTTTAACCCACAGGCATAAGTTAGGTTTAACCCACAGCACAAGTTAGGTTTAATCCACAGGCACAGGTTAGGTTTAACCCACAGGCACAAGTTAGGTTTAACCCAC
>VCRD01003834.1:10093-20509 GCA_006783055.1 Trinorchestia longiramus
GTGACAGTCGTGGCAGTAACAGTCGTGGCAGTAACAGTCGTGGCAGTAACAGTCGTGGCAGTAACAGTCGTGGCGGCAGTTTGGAGGCAGCATCGGTGGTGGCAAGGGCGGTGGTTTGGAAGAACAATAAATAAAGAAATTGAAGTGACGGGAGACAGACGTGTATTTTCCATGGGTTCAACCAATCTCTGCGATAGGCCTAGTAAATTGTGATGTGTCAATCTATTTTCATTGAAAAAGATCCGTATCTCCAAGGCTTATACCACAGGTATGCCTTACATGCCCTGCGTGAAAACAGTTAAGAAGGCTTCTGTTACTATTCGCCTGCTGTGTTTAACCAAAACGTACTATATAAAAATATGAATTTTTGTGCAGTTGAAATTTTTCTGTGACCAAAAGTTTGAGGGCGCATGAAGATTCCTAACATTCACTAAATAGTTGAATATTTACCATTCAAAGAGGGATGAGGGATGAAGACAGCAAAGAGCGGTGGATCACGCCAATAGCATCAAGGCAATTTCATTAACGTGTTGCATTCCGTTGTGAATTTTACGTGCTATGGGGATTACAAAGAGACTCCGCACACCGTATGAACGAGAGAACCTACACATTTGTTAATGGCAGCTCGCAGCAATAAATCAAGCAACATATGAATAATTCATGAATTCTCTGTCAGTAAGTCAGACAGGGAGCACCAATGTTCCCCTCCACAACATTTCTTCAGGCGTCGTCCCCTATCTCCCTTTGCTTTTTCTTGTTGGGGCTCACCCTCAGCACGCTCTAACAAAGAGATTTGATGTGGTGCCTTCCATACTTTTGCATTCGGGGGCCTTGTTCTTATATAAAAGAGGCAGAAATACTGCTGGCTTGTTTTCTCGATGGTTGTCGTCCGTACCTTCATGCTACTTCTAAGGCAGATTGAAATACATGGTATTATTACTCTCTTACTCTAACGCATGATATTACTCTTGCTCTAACCCATATTATTACTCCATTACTCTAACACATGATATTATTACTCTCTTACTCTAACACATGATATTATTACTCTCTTACTCTAACACATGATATTACTCTTACTCTAATACATGATATTATTACTCTCTTACTCTAACACATGATATTATTACTCTATTACTCTAACACATGATATTATTACTCCATTACTCTAACACATGATATTATTACTCTATTACTCTAACACATGATATTATTACTCTATTACTCTAACACATGATATTATTACTCTCCTACTCTAACACATGAAATTATTACTCTCTTACTCTAACACATGATATTATTACTCTGTTGCTCTAACACATGATATTATTACTCTCTTACTCTAACACATGATATTATTACTCTATTACTCTAACACATGATATTATTACTCTCTTACTCTAACACATGATATTATTACTCTATAATTCTAACCCATGATATTATTACTATAAACTTATTCTCAAGGATTGTGCGGAGCTGTGAACGTTGTACTTCAACACAAGTTGCAGAAACATGAAGTATCACTCACGGAAAGTTTGTATGAATTAATCCCTGTATGTTTGAGAACGTTGCTTATATATTATTGTCAAGGGACACTACGTAAGAGGCATAGGCTCAATTAGGGATCCGTCTTACACTTTAATCAGGGACACAGGAGTGACTATGACATATCGATCTATGGTCAGCATCTGGGCTAGAAAATGGAATGATATCACTGAGTACATTACTTAACTGTATGCATTAATAACTCTAATACTTAAATCTAAGGAAAATACAGAAGTGGAAAGATACATACAAAATTAGGAATGACTAATTAAATGTAATTGATGGTGAAAATCATGACTAAGAACGCACACTTAAGCAGCTTACAATACATACTGTGTGTATCCACACCAGGAGAGTTTCTTTAGTTGTTACGGAACAGATACAGTATTTGACCGCATATAAGACGTGACGACGAAGACTGCGTATAAGACGAAGTACTGAGCGTAAGCTGGGTTAGTGAGCGTCAGAGAGAAGATTAGCCTAGGACTATGGAAGGTCTCAAACTTCACATACGATGTATAAACGTAGGGCGATTTTTTGAGCCAAAATTTTGGAAAAGAAGTGCAGCCTATATGCCGTCAAATACGGTAGATTCGGACGTTCAGGAATCTGGTAGAACTATCTCCGTAGACTGCTTTGCGACATTAAGTAACGGCACAGGCAGAGTAGTTTCTGTGGACGGATTAGCAAGGGAGATGCACAGCACGGAAGAATAACCTCGGTCAACAGACTAGAAAAGAGAAATAACTACACGGGAGCCAAACAGTAACGGGTCAAAGCGAGCCTCCAGGTGATGGTGCAGGTCAGGGTACTGTAACGTAGTGGTCCGTAACCTTTTAATCCTTTCGGTACCGTGATGCAAATATCAGAACCTTTTCAACATATTTAACATCAAATTTAAAAAAAGATGCTTTGTGATGTTTTACGGTCACTGCATTGTCCTGATCAAGCTGTAACTTGCATTGCACTACCAGTGTTTGCATAGACACAAGTGTTGCTCTGCATCTTAAAATGTGCTTAAATTAAAAATGCCTGAGAAGTACCGTCAGGACTGAAAGGGTTAACGTACCTGTCAACGTTTGATTATTTTACCGCAGCCCAGTTAGACGCAACATGGACCCAGTTAGCCTCTCGCACAACCCCGAGAGAAATGCATCATAGTGAATAAAATGGCAACAATTAAACGTTTCTTGTCGCAGTCCAGGGGTTAGGGACCACTGCTGTAATACACCCAATATCATCAAGAGAAGGCTTAGGAATACACGGCCAGACGCTACAAGGTAGAGGCAAGGCTACTCTGTGCATCCGAGCCGCAACTCGATTTCGATGTCCAGGCCAGCTTCCATCGACCCTTCCCATTTTTCTGTCTCTCCGCACTACCCAAGTTTGTGTTCTGAGTAATTGTAATTCCAGGGAGATTTTTAAGCTTCTTAAGAGGTGGTAGTTTTGTTAACGTACATTTTCAAGAAAAATGGAATTGTGTGGAATCCTTTTACAACTAAATACAGTATACTGTCAAAAATGCTGAGTAATACTACGGAGAAGTTGTTTGTTGTTTTGAATTAACGTCATCATCATACTACTTATTTTGTATATTAAAAGTGCAGAAATAGACTATGACTGCGGTAAACTTGTCCTGAATGAATACTTTATAATCTTATGTTTCGTCTGTATAAGTTATGAGTAATGGAATATATTTTAATAGTGGGAGAAAATTCTTACGCATGTCAGGAGCGGTGTTTTCAGAAACATACAAAAGTGAAATGAACTGGTCAATACGATTGAATATCTCTGAAGGGTCTTGAGTTGCCAGATGTTCTGTATACAGTAGGTCTTTTTAACCGGCACTCATGGGACTTTGCAGTTACCGGTTAATACCACCCAAGTAACCACAGACAATTCATAGACACGCTAGACATAAAAGGAAAACAATAGCAATTGCTTAAAGTAGTTAAAGAATAAAAAACATAATGAATAAATACATAAAGCTTGGCCAGCGAGTGCCGGTTTAAAAGAATTCTACTGCACTCTACGTACAGAAACAGCATTGCCAGAGCTCTGCCATAGCTTCCAAGTATACTGCTCAGGACGGCGGTCTACCTGCATAGTCATGCTGTACACTCGACCACTACCACACACTGTTCTTTCATTCAAAGTCCCCTAGATTAAACCTTCAACAAGCACAGATATGGCTTACATAGAGCACTACTGAAAATATTTCTAAAAAATTTGATTTGGAGTTCTCAGTCTCTAAAGAAACTGCTCCTTCACGGCTGTACAATAATAACGCGCTAGGAAACAAGTGTTCCAAAACGCGCGAATTTTTAATTTTTTTTCACCGCCACCAATAGTTCACGATGTGCAGTATTTTTCTCATGTGCATCATATTTTATTAGCACAGTTTTACGTGTTCAAATTTAATTCCTGTGTTGATCTCGGTGTATTTGATTAATATTCAGTCAATATTGGGCCAGCGTTCTTACTTGTTGTTTCCTTTAAATCTTTAAATACAGTATGGTCTCAGTACTACAGTAAAACTCCCGAGTTATGAACCTGTAATCTTATGAACATTACAATATGAACATTATGTTACTGTAAGTTATGAGCATTCTGAGTACTGAACATTTTAAGTTATGAACTCCATGATTGTAGTACTGTACCAGAGTAATTTATTTTTCTTTGCAGATACTCTCAGTGCTAGAGTAAAAAGCCTTTATAATGATTTACTGAAAAATCCCTTTACGATGGAATTTCGTAAGAAAACAAGAACTTATTTGAAAATGAGTTAAAATGGGGACACAATCAGCAGTCTGGAGAAACTTACCAAAGCTAAATAAATACTCTCTGTGGTCGGAAACAGCTGGTGCACAGTCGGGATAATATTCCGATTTTTAGTGTTTTTAAGATGATCCTTTTTGTGGGTTATGAAAATTAGCCTTGAGTGTGCTACTGCTAGTACGAGGACATACACTGCTTTCATTCAGATCTTGTTAAATAACAAATATCACAATCGTGTTTACTGAAGGATTTTTTCAGATCATGTGCAATAGCAACAGAAAAATTAACTCATTTTTAAATAAGTTCTTGTTTTCCTATTTAAAGGCATAAAAAGCATGAATTAACCAACAAAGAACGCACAGCCACCTTGCAAGCCTTGCTAGAAAGACCCAAATAAAATCTATATTGAGTAAATTTCGAATGTATGTTTTATAAAATTAATTAAATTATCTTTATTTCTTAAGCTTTTAAAAAGTATTTCACATGCGCCAACTGTTTCTGACCAGAGGGAGTAATGAATAAATGCGTCGTGGAGACGTGTACAGTAACTGGCACCAAGAAATTGCCGGAAAAAATTCAGCTTGTGTCAGATGTAGACATTCAAAACAATCAAAATGTTATCAGAAATAGGGGCCAAGAAAACTATGAGCTGGCTGAGGAGCTTTGCAAGTGATTTAAAGACAAGATATATCAAGGAACGACCATCTCAGGACCTGTGCTGATTGGAAAAGCTACGTGTTTTTGCAAAGAAATTAATACAAGAACAACAATGAAGTTCAACCGTTGGTGGTTGAGGAGTTCTGGATTCGTCATGAAATTAGAGATCTAACCAGTGCAGGAGAAATGCTTTCTGCAGGTAGAGGAGCAGTAAATGAGTATCTGGTTTCATTGGAGGATATTATAAAAAATCACCGTCTAACATCAGATAAAATTTATGATGCAGACGAAACCATATCAAACCGATTCAATCAACTGGTCAAACTAAATACCCTATCAAATTTTCTACATCAAATCACAAAGAAACTTTTTCACGGCTACCTAGTGTAATAATACCATCCCGAGTTTTGAATCACACCCAAACAATAGTTCATAACTCATAAGTTCTAGCTTACAACGAAGTTTTCTAGCGAAGATTTCTATACAGTCTAGAACGATTTAAGAAATAAGTCCTTGTATCTAAATGCGAGGATAATTTCGCATTTACTCTGCAAAACTTTTAGTTACTATTACTATAAGTACAGACTGACTTATTTTTGTGAGCCACGTGACGCAGTCGCAGTGACACATTTCTGTTTTTGCACATGAGCGGAAGGCTGTTTGTGCACGCACGTCACAGCTCGCATATTTTGTCAGTGTCTCAGCCGTAACATTTTCTCTGCAAACATCCCTGCTGTACCACGGAGGCCTGTCCACCGCAACTGCATTGCTGAGTGCTCCTACTCGTTTAGCTGAGCTCTTCTCTAGGAAACTAGATACACTTCGTGATAAACATTGATGATGAGTCTTGCACCCTCCTCGATATTTTTTTGCCGTACTATGAACTGCTATATGTGGGTACTTATTTGAACTTCCAGAAACGTCATGTCGCTAGCTTCTTGTCTTGCCCTCTTAAGTGATGCCTTCTTATATGGAGCAGATACGTTTGGAAAACTCATAACTGGGGCGCCATGCCTCCATCTCCTTGCTCTCTCACGTACTGCCCCCCGAGTACAAAATATTTGGAACTAAATAACTGAGGCACCATACCTCCATCTCCTTGCCCTCTCACATAGTGCCCCCCTAGCACAAAACATTCAGAAGATACATAACTGGGGCGCCTAGATCCTGCTCTTCTTTCCTCAGTTTCCCCACAGGAGGGAGACAGGGGTGTCTTATTTGGAGCTACAGTTGCTAAAGGCCTAATTTTCCATATAGCATTCAATAAGCAAATGGGGCGCAGCCGTCCAATGATCTCGAGTGCTGCCGCTGATACTCATTTTTTGGGGGATACCGCGGCTGTAGCAATGGTGGTGCTGGAGGTGGTTAGGGTTATTGGTCGAGGTGGTGTGGTGGTAGAAGATGTGTGTTGAGGTGGTAGAGGATGTGTTGAGGTGGTGTGGTGGTAGAGGATGTGTTGAGGTGGTGTGGTGGTAGAGGATGTGTTGAGGTGGTGTGGTGGTAAAGGATGTGTGTTGAGGTGGTGTGGTGGTAGAGGATGTGTGTTGAGGTGGTGTGGTGGTAGAGGATGTGTGTTGAGGTGGTGTGGTGGTAGAGGATGTGTTGAGGTGGTGTGGTGGTAGAGGATGTGTTAAGGAGGAGGACAATAAGCACAGCCTGGATGTGAAGGCTGTTATCCTCATTGCTGTACACTACACCGGCCACACACAAGCAATACATGCATTTCTCCCTGCCAAAGCCATTTCAAAACTCGACTCACTTTGTCATTCCTTCGTTTGTTGGCACTGAAAACCAAACTATCAATTACAATCTTCAATGCCCAAATACCGAACATTTCATCAGAGCCTGTGGAGTGTGACGACTATCTTCGTGTGTTATAAAATCTTACGAGGAGTGTGTTGTTGTGCAGTATGATGTCGTTATAGAAAACACGGTCGTCCAGAGTGTGGGAACATAACTTCCTTCTTGAAAGTAACTTTTTTTGAAAAAAGGAAGTCACGTTGCTGCACTCTGTATTTAAAAGCTAGCGAACTGTAACACCTACCTCGTTAGATATTAAATTTCCATCCCATATTTTCTTTGTGTATTGTCTACTCATTCATTGCAAGTGGTGAGCTAAAGTAATTAAATAGATATAACATATATTTGATACGAAATCCAGTGTTAGTATACTAGATAAGAATTAGAACAGAGGGAGATTTTGACTGTCGGAATTATTCGGGTGATTTAGATGTGCTCGGTGCGGTGCACCTGGGCGAGCCAGACCTCCAATAAAGCTGGGGTGGCCAGCATCAGATCGCTCACGGATTTATTAAAGACTCAAATTGCGAGCTTGTCCTTTGAAAAAAGCACCGTAAAAGCGAAGGGAGAGCTCCAGTCAAAAGTGGGACGCGTGAAGCTGCGAGTGCTGTCGGCTGAAGGGCAGGACGAGGGGAGAGTGGGGGGAACAGGAGGAAAACCTGGGGAGGTTGTAAAGGGGAATACTAATAAAGGTATCTGGGGAGGGAGGGTGGGAGAGACCTCTGAAAAAGGGAGTGCGTGTGGAGAAAAGTCTTTGGAGGAAACCAAAAAACGAGTCAGTGTGAGAGAAAGCTTCTCTGAAGGCGACACGAAGAAATGAATTCGAAGGAAAGATGTCCGAGTGGTGGAGAGGAAGCTGGCGGAGGTCACGAATAAGGGGAGTTTGGGGAAAGGAGAGGTTCTCTGATAAAAGTCATGGGAGACACAGAGACGGGGGTGTGTAGCCTGGGCATGGGGGAGGGGAAAGCTTGGAGTGTAGCAGCTGAGGTGAAGGAAACAAAGAGCCAAAGTAAGAGTTTTATGAAGCACAAGCAATGAGCTTTATGAGCCCTGACAATGAGCTCTATGGTGTAAAGCTAATGAGCTTCATGAGCCTGAAAGAAAAAGCCTCATGAAACAAAGTCGAGAGCAGTCCAAATTAAAATGAAACATTTCTTGAGATAAAAGTAAGAATCAACTTGAAGCGAACAGTGGCATGAGCTAAAAATGTTACGAATTGAGGTATCCTTAGAGTAAGTTTGTATAACAATGCAAAGCTTTATGTTCAGCAATGTGTAACAATCTAATTCAGACCGTAGGAGTAAAGAAGTAACTCTGCTAGCACCAAAGTACGGGCAGAATTGAACTAAAGAACAACTTGAACTCCAAAATAATGTTCAATGAAAGTTATTTGGTTTCAGCGGTTACCCATTTCTGTACCTCATGACTCGTATTTATTTCCTACATGGTTATTTGTAACAATCATTCAAGTAACACTTAACCAGCTATGATGTATGGATAGCTGTAGCATGAGGTTGTTTTAGAAGACTTTTTCTTCTTCAAAGGTTTTTATTGAATGCATTGAAATATTAAGGATGATTTTCTCGCTTGAAGCATCACTACTACTCTTAAGATCTTATCGATAGCACCATCACTACTCTCAAGATGTTACCATTAAAAAATTAAAACCCAGCGTATATGCACTCTATACTCTATTGGAAATAAAGTTCATTTATTTAATGATCATGAGGGATGTTGGCAGAAGTAAATAAAAGTGTTTGAACCAAATTCTTCGGTAGCTTATGAACCCACAAGCGCCTGGTCAGCAGTCTCACTACCCAATTTTCCAACATTTCATTTCATGCAAGTGTTCCAGCAACTAAATACTTCACGGTCTAACAACTAACTGCATCTGCGTTTTTTTAAGTCGTATTTTATAGCTGCTAACCATCGCAAGCATCTGACCACTCAACCCATATGCTACAGCTCATCTGTATTCTCCACTCTACTGGGTCTGCATGCGTCTTATTACTGTCATCTGCTACACTAGTAACTCGGTGTCATATTTTTTTTATTCGTTCTGAAGTTTCCGACACGTTCATTACTATTTATATCTGTTGCATGTCCTCTCAAGCCTATTATTCTCTATATAGCGATTGCTCCAGGTCTCGTTAATATTCTGCTTGCCGAGTTTCTGTTACGAAATACTCGTCATTTTTCTCTTTCTGTTGTTTGTTAGTGCATACAACCTGCATCTCCACGACTTCTGTTAATTTCTTATTGTTATACCAAGCTCTAAACACTCATTATGGCCTCACTTCATAGTCCCTACAGCCCGTTACTTTTCCTGATGTCCACATACATATTCGAGCTATAATGTTTCCATTTCTGTTATTACCTACCAGTTCAAAACGTACCTCATCCTTGCTATCACCATTGAGTTAATTGTGATACTCTGTGTCCTCTCAACTCGACATTTCTGCGTCCAGCGTAACTACGCTTCCCCCCAGTGTAGCTGCGTTGCGCACGGCCAGTCCACCCCACACAACCATCAGAACTTGGTCTTCCGCCCGCATTGTTTTACTGCCTCATGGCCGAACTGCAGACAAGCATCCGCCTCCTCTGCCTGCCTCTTTGTCCGGGTGCCACCTTTGTTCCAGTCGCCGGTGCTGGCCTCCACCACAAATACAAGAGGAACGAGCACACCCCGAGTTCACTGAAAATCTTCGCAGTGTTATGCTTAAAACACATAAATTGGTGCTCAATAGCAGCGTTGTATTCTTAAAACGAGAACTTTTTGTATTCAATTGTAGGTTTCTTAACCCTTTACGACGATTTTTTTTTAGTTTCTACGTCTAAGCTCACAAAGACCGTCTGTACACTGATGCAATGAAGCATGCTGAGAGCCAGGCAGCCAAAAGAACGACGTTGTAACATGCCGCCGCGTTCAAACCTAGTAGCAACCTCATATTGCTCACTGTTTAATTGTTAGAACAATTCTCCCAAAGACCGTGAAAGAGAACCGTATGGTTCTTTTCGTCGCTAAAGGGTTAATGTAGTTTTGAGAGTTCCGGTTTGTGTTCACTGTCACCTGCTGCAACATCGTGTCAAGAAATGTTAACCCTTCAGGATGATGCTTCGAATATGCTGAGTAGTTTTGATGGTTGTCAGCAGGTAACATGTATGTATGTGTTACAGCAGACAGCTTCCTTAGTCTAACTCAGGGGTTCCCAACCTTACTCTGACCTTGTACCCCTTGAATATTTCGACAAAATATTTCGAATATTGAAAATTTTCGAATATTTGAATATTTCACCCTGTACCCCTGAATTTTTATGACAGAAAGCTGAGTAGAAAAATTAAATTCCACTGGATTTTTAATAGAACTTAGGTTTTAAGAACTACAAACTAACATTAAGCGTACTCCTTTAGATAAGCGAATGTACCCCAGATTGGGAACCCCTGGACTAGCTGATAGTTAAGATCAAACTGCTACTCTCAATGTAGTTACTTTAGCTTTAGATGGCCAGATTTAAAACTATGACGTTCTCAAAAATTACAACTCTGTAAGACTGTTGTACAAACTGAGAATCAGCGGTTAAGGTGAAAAGATAAATATCAATGTGAATATATATATATATATATATATATATA
>VCRD01003834.1:30536-44080 GCA_006783055.1 Trinorchestia longiramus
CTGTGTATTGTGTGTTGTGTCTGGCTCTGTGTGTTGTGTCTAGCTCCGTCTGTTGTGTGTTGTGTCTGGTTCCGTGTGTTGTTTCTAGCTCCGTGTGTTGTGTCTGGCTCCGTGTGTTGTGCCTGGCTCCGTGTGTTGTGTGTTGTGTCACAGAGCCTGTGTGTTGTCTGGCTCCGTGTGTTGTGTGCTGTGTCTGGCTCAGTGTGTTGTGTTGTGTGTTGTGGCCATGCTTGTGATACCGTGGTTCAAGCCCTTCCATTATGCCTCTTTGAAATGTAAGTGGACGTGTTTCATTGTATGGTTCCAAAGTGAAGAATCAGAAAAGTTTGAAAATAGTAGGTGAGATTAATACGAATTCTATAATATTAAACACTTCACTTCACAAATTTAGTACTACACTGATACGAAAAATACTATTCTTTTGGATATGTTCAGTTAAACTATTCCGTTTTCATGTACTGCTATTTAATCATGTCATTCATTTCTACGTTAGCACATTCAAAAGCTCTGTTTTCAATGCACACCATGTTTAAAGCAGCATTTTTTCTAACTTTAAATTTGTATATATCGTGATTATGGATGTGCTTTCGAACTCATTGCAAAAACATTTTAAGCTGATAACCAGTCATTTGCAATTCCTTTCTTATACTGTAGAAGTGTACTGGAGAGCGTATCTTTACCTTTTTGTAATTTTCTATTTGATATCAATAGCGCGTTTTGCACTGAAATAATTTATTCACTTTATTACTAATATTCCTTTTTTAAAAGAACTTTAACTAACGATCGAGAATTTTAGTTACATGCCAAATCTATGCACTCACTTCAACGAAAATAACGGTCGAAGCCTACGAAAAAACAAGGCCTGTGTCCCCAAATAGCTGCGGCGGTATTCCAGCGAGCAACATTCCCAGTTCATTTCGGTAGGACTCTGGCAGGCAAAAACCAGCCGTGAACTTGGTCCAGTCATTTACACCTCGCTGCGCGAAAGACTGCAGCTTCCTAAAGAAACGGAGATGCGTCCAGAGCATTCCAAACTCCCGTCACTGTACCAGTGTGTAGAGTACCCCTTTAACGTGTCGGCAGGCTTAAAAGATCATGTTTTTCTTCTACCTTCACCACACAATGTTGAATGCATGCCCGCATTGACCGGCTGTTGCGACTAGTATGCTAAACTCGAGTCATATTCCACCAAATCTCTTTGGATTACCATGTAACATCATGGTGCTACCCTGAAATTGTAGAAATGTCCGGAGTGACTGTGTTATACGTCACTAAATCCTTAGTCTACTGGAGCACAGTTACTTCTCGAGGAGGTAAGTAGTATGGGTTCATTTCCTTCTGTGTTATTAAGTGTATTAAGATTTTATTATCTTGATGAAAACCAAATTGAAAGGCGTTACCGAACCTTTTGTTCACTCCATTTACAAGTTGATGACAAATCAATTTCAAGTTTTCTCCAGAGTCTCATCCGTTTAATATTTGTACCTTTCAAAAGTCACGCTAGCAATGGATATACAGAGCCCAATACTATTTTCCTTCTCCACGTCTTTCCCCGTGTATGACTTCATTTAATAGATGTTACATTTTCAACAGACACGTCCCTACTTGTGTGTTGGTGTACGATTCATGGAAATTTCTTATTTGAGCCATTCTTACTTGTAAACTTGTAATGGGCACAACGATCACCATTTCTGCTTATAAAGATGATTCCTCTAGCAACTACAGGGTAACTTTTCACTTGGGGAAAAGTTGTTATTCTATTTCATCTCTGACATCTTGGACTGAAATCAAACTTTTACCTGTAGTGAAACTCAGTTGTACGATGACGTATTATCCAAAAAGAATACTTGGCAAATAAAACTTTATTGTACAGCACATTATCCTGTTTATCTAAAAACCTCTTCCCTCCATTGCTCGGACTCAGTGTTAGAGAATTAAATCTCTCCGAGGGAGGTGAGGTTCCTGAGTGGACATTTGGTGTGAGATCCTGTATTCGGTTTTTGTTATGAAATTAAATGGATCTTGTATCCATTTTGTCGTGCTCCTCATTGCTGCTGTGGCCTACGTGTCTGCTGCTCTGTGACCACTGCTCTTGTTCATTATACAGGGTGCGACATGACTTCTTTTTTCTCACAGTAAAGAGCTTTGAAAAAAGGAAGTTGCGTTACCGCGTCCTGAATCATCGTTGTAATGTTACTCGAATATATTTATAGTCGTTTAATTATATCACGTTAATCTATGTTACATGTTCAGCTTATTATTTTATTCTAATATTTGTCACAAAAACTATAAAAAGTCGTATGAAATTATTGTAATACGCGATTACATGTTACAGTCACAGCACATTGTTGTACTAGTAGTAAGTTTATTATTCCACGTTTCCGTGTGTAATTTAACCCTTTCGGTACCATGATGCAAATATCAGAACCTTTTCAACATATTTAACATCAAATTTTAAAAAAGATGCTTTGTGATGTTTTAGGGTCACTGCATTGTCCTGATCAAACTGTAGCTTGCACTGCCCTACCAGCGTTTGCACAGACACACGTGTTGCTCTGCATCTTAATAGGCGAAAAATGACGGCTACCAGAGATGCCGTCGGGACCGAAAGGGTTAACTATACTCGACAAAAATCACTGCAGCTGTTTTCAGCATCTTTATTGTAAAATTCCTACATTACTGAACGAAGATCGGCTTCTTAACCATCGTATTCGTGAGCAATTGTGCAAACTATCGACATTTATTTCTGTCGAATATATGTACAGGGTACGGCAACATAACTTCTTTTTTTTTAGAAGAAGCTCCTTCCAAAAAAATTAAGTTATGTTGCTGCATCCTGTAGTTGTTAATCAGAGCACCTTAAATTTTCAGTCTTTGTTCCACATCAGTTATTTACGATAAGTTCTTTACCTAAAATTTCATTTTCCTTATTTCTTTTTATTTAACAGAATATTGCAACGCCCTCTAGAATAGTTCGTAGAGCATTCACTGCGCGCTCTTCATTCATAGGTGTTACCATTCCTTTGAGTTATGATGATTATTGCGTAATATATAGTGTAGGCGTGGTGCAGGGCACCGGTCACACCCAGAACAGGTGATAGTTAATCCATTCCAAGCGGCGGAACTATATGTAGATCCTCCCAAGAATGATCCTATTCAGCAGAGCGTCTATAGACACTTACTACCTTGTTTTTGGTGTTATAGTTTAGCGGCTGCTACGATATAAATATATGTATATACATATATATATATATATATATATATATATATATATATATATATATATATATATATATATATATATAGTGTCTAACATAGAGGCATCTGGTATATTTTACTGTTATTTCATTGTCAATTAGCGCAAATATGGCCAGTATCATAAATGAAATGATGAGGATTGGTGCGTGGCAGCGGGTCAAGATGATCAGTACACGTGCTGGTTCTCTTGCTTCGCTGCCACTGTTTTGAATTGTTTTTATTCCGTACATTTCATGATCGTTAATTTACTTACATTTAGTGTGTTCACCAATATGTTCTATCTTTTTCTACAGATAATATACCCATGTTTTTGACCATGTCTTCTCGTAAAAGAAAACTAAACTTAGATGATGAAGATGGTGTCAGTAGATTATTGCAGTTCTTAGAACGTTTACCTGGTGATCTGTAGAATGATCCGTAAAGTATCAGACATTTTTCATGCTTTAACATGTTATATGTATTCAGTTTAAATCAACAAATTGCTATTTTTACATGTTCAGTTTAGGAATTTCATTTCATATTTGCTGAAAAAATGTCATTTTTGATGTCTTCGGTTTTACAGTTTAATTTTTGATTAATAAAATGTCTAAACAGTTTTTTGTATGAATGAAATGCATGGATATATTTTATTAACTAGATTTAATCTAGTGATGTTTGTAGTATGTTTTTCAGATTCTTATGTGCTCGGTTTAAGAGTTTCACTTCACATTTGATAAATAAGGTCCTATTTTTATAGCTGAACGATATGTTTTTGCATATCTGAAATATGTATTTGTGTCTGACTGACTAGATAAACACTGAAGTTACTAATAAAAACGTGAACTTATTCTCATTAATATTAAGACAAAATGAAATATTTTTTGTCAGTTTGTGTAAAGCATCGTGCGGAATACAATACAATAGTGATATTAATGTTTCTTCCTTATATGTTTGAAATATTTATATAAAATTGAACAGTTTTATTAAGCGGCAGCGACTATATATAGTCACCAGCCTGCTCTTCTATTTCGTGGAGACACTAAATGTGATGCTTCAAACTGACAGTCGCTAGCAGCGGTGATGACTATATGTAGACTGTTACAATTTTTGCAGAGTTTAGCAGGCATCCTACCGCTTGGAATGAGTTAAAAAGTTTACCTGGCTAGCATGAACCGATGCTCCTAGAAAAATCCCAACAAACGAATCTTACAATAAATTACGTACATTGTTTACTAAGCAATTCTACTAACCAACTTATGTATAGATTCTCATCTACCAACAATTGTTTACAAAGTAAATACATATTTGTCTCCTCGAAGTCGTGTTCTACTTGCAGTGCAGACAGAGATCTTTGCTATGTCGCCTCCCGTCCCTCTGCCTCTAATTCTCTATCAGCATATTCATGAAGGGGACGTCTGCATACACCCCACCGCACCCTCCCTCACTTTCCTCCAGGTTACCTTTGCTCCAGAGCAAAAGGTAAAGGTATGCGAGGGGCTTGCACATGAGTTGATTTTGTGGAAACGTGAGAAGGTGGATTGGATTGAATTGAAATACACGCAAGTTTTTAAGTAAAATCACTCGCTTGATTTGTGGAACGTTTTTCTAACATTATTTGTAGTGAAGCTGAGCTTTGAGAATGTTGTTTGAATTTATTCTTTAAGGGAGGTTAACTTTCAATTGATTGAATCATCACAATGAAACGGTTTCACAAAATGCAAGAACAAATTCTTTAGGCAATTAACCTAAATGAGGATAATTTTAAGAGACGTCTCAGTATGAGAAGACTAACACGTAGTGGTATCATGCATGTATAAATATGCGAACACTTGTGTTATCTTGTTGAATAATACGCGGACAATTTATTCATTCATTCGTATTATTCAATTTATTTATTTATTTATTGAATTTATTCGTATTATTGATCTTCATGAATAATATGCAAGCATTTGTGTTATCTTGATGAATAATAATCGACGCGGAAGATGTCAGGAATTTCTTTGAACAAGAGTAAATGATGTGATTATAAGGCAATTTTCCTGACTAACTTTGTGAATTTGGATCACGTTTGATCGTTGCCGTATTACTTGCAGATAATACTTCAACATATACAGAGGATTCTTATAACATCTACATTCTATGAATTTCTAAGGGGAGTTTTTCTTTACTACTCGCTATCACATTATTAACATTCTGAGCATTTCATTCATCGGTAAACTCACTCCAGAGGGACTTATTCAAAAACTTTTGCATTTTACTTCATTGATAACGAAATTCACCTCACAATGAAGGAGGTTATTTAGTTGCCATTCAAACGCAGTTGCTACACGCAGTTTTATTCATGCGTCATCGTTGCTGTTCCTTGGGTCGGATGAATTTTGTGCAGTAACTCGCATCAGTTGGAAGCAATTACGGGGTGTTGAACTAAACAACTAGTAGTTAGTTGTACAGGTGCTGAACTAAACAACTACTAGTTAGTTGTACAGTTGCTGAACTAAACAACTACTAGTTAGTTGTACAGTTGCTGAACTAAGGCAACTACTAGTTAGTTGTACAGTTGCTGAACTAAACAACTACTAGTTAGTTGTACAGTTGCTGAGCTAAACAACTACTAGTTAGTTGTACAGTTGCTGAACTAAACAACTACTAGTTAGTTGTACAGTTGCTGAACTAAACAACTACTAGTTAGTTGTACAGTTACTGAACTAAACAACTACTAGTTAGTTGTGCAGTTGCTGAACTAAACAACTACTAGTTAGTTGTACAGTTGCTGAACTAAACAACTACTAGTTAGTTGTACAGTTACTGAACTAAAGCAACTACTAGTTAGTTGTACAGTTGCTGAACTAAGGCAACTACTAGTTAGTCACACAGGAGCTCAATTAGAAGTTAGAATGTCGTTTCTGTTAGCACTGTGAACACATTCAAAAATCGTCTAGACAAATATTGGATTACAACCCCCAGTATTATAGCGTACTAATTCTATGTTCCTAATTCCTGGGGCCAGTGTATGATTGTGATACATGTGTGTGACGGAAATATCTGTGCGAGAGTGACTGAATTGGCTTACGTGATTGGGTGTACGTGCATGATTGATGCCTTTACTTTAGACGGCGTGGGACTTGAGTGGCAATCAAAGAATGGGCAAAGCTGCTCGTTTTTATTGCCTTATTCAATTCCACATACACCATGGGGTGTGAGTCCAGACAACACTCAAATCTGCCGTCTGCATGAGTTGTTTTTTCAGGCGATGAATCAGTGTTCTGTCAAAATTTAATAAAGTAAAGAGAAATATTTGTAGTGGAATTTGCTTTAAAAGTAAATATTTATTATTTACTTAGGCATGGGCAATAGTAATTGATACAAAAATTTGTAAAGTCATACTCAGTTAAAACGTAGGTGATTGCGTAGGATAGTAACAGAAGTCTCGGCCATTCTTTAACTTCAAGTTAAAATCACGCTCTGTGTTTTGATGACAGCGTTCGTGGCTGCCTGTTCTATGTCTGTTTTCTGCTTGTTCTATGTCTGTTTTCTGCCTGTTCTATGTCTGTTTTCTGCCTGTTCTATGTCTGTTTTCTGCCTGTTCTATGTCTGTTTCCTGCCTGTTCTATGTCTGTTTTCTGCCTGTTCTATGTCTGTTTCCTGCCTGTTCTATATCTGTTGCCTGCCTGTTCGTGACCGCCCGCTCACAATTTTTTCGCTAAAAAATTAATGCTTTGTCTGTCATTTCGTGATTTTTTTATATCACAAGAGTTTCGAGTCGGAGAAGCAAATTTACGTGACAGCGCGTACGGTTTCAAGAAAGTGTTTTATCATGTCTCTGTATTACGCTGCTGTGTGAAACTCCTCAAATTACTAAACAATCCAGAAGAAGGATTCTTCCATGGTCCAGTGCGCCAGTCCATCTGTTTCACATCTTTTAGGCAAAATACTCGATCAGATTAACAGTTACGTCATGTATGTTTATTACACTCAACCGCTTAAAGGGCAAAGCCTTGCAACGTATTTGGGAACTGATCGATCCTTGGGGAAAAGGAGACGTGAGCATTTTTCACGGAAAGTACGCTGAGAGTGACTTAGTTGAGCGTCCCCTCCGGGAATTTTACATTCCCCAGAGACCTCCTAATGTGCCTGTATCAGATTTTGGACCAGTACTGCGACAGTTTGCTGTGAGTTTGGTTTTAGAGTAAAGCAGACCTTCTTTATTCATTTCCTCGTTCTCATCGGACGGTGATCGACGAAATCTTTCCGAAAACTTGTGCTCGTGCCCTGTGGATTTCTTTTATTTTAATTTGAAGCGAGATCTCCATTGGTCGATGCGTTGCTTTGGCACCAGAAGCGTCCCGGTCCTTCAGCTCAATGTTCATCCTTCACATGACATGTGTGTCGTGTGACACACGACATTTTTGCAATCACTATTGTTTTGTCATCGCATGGCACCTAAGTTCAACGTATTTGTTCGAATTCTGCTAAATATCTTCGCATATTGTGGATTTGTTAGAAGATATACTGCACGTTACGCATGCTCTGAGATATACGAACTTTACAAGAACACACGGGCAACTTTGGAAGCATTACTCCGTGCGCTCATTTCCTGCATCCCTTCACAAAACTAGCTGCTCCTTGACGCTCAAGTAGTGAAGCCTTTCCATTCCAGTTCTTACTTCAGATAATCAGCCTTACATGCGCGTAATACAATTATTTTTAGTTATTCTTCATACAATCGGATTTAACAAATGTTTTCTACTTGAAGAAACTTTACAGGCTTAATTTTCTGCGCGTTCCTGTGAAGTTTATGTATCACATTAGACACTGCTCCTACGTCGTCCACGTTGTCTACCAACATAACCTGTCGCTACCGTCGAGTTCTAGGAACGCAAAGTTAACTTCACATGATGTGAACACGTCAGATGGTAGCGGTACATAGTTACAGTTAGTAAGATCAGAACAGGAACATATTTACCCACCCTGAAAAAATTACACTAAAGGATACAGTGGCAGATTTTTGCCTGCTCTGACGGACTAGGTAGTATCGTACAGGTTTGATACAAGTTGCAACAGTGTTGTGTGCTCAAATAATTTTCTTATAATAAAATAAATAATTTTAAAATACAAGAAATAATTTTTGGCAAATAAAATAAATAATTTTCGGCATAAATGACTTACGGGCTAAGTAAGTATGATAGGTACAGCAGTTCTGAGTCTGTACTTCAAATACGTGTGGACAGTCGGGTGTGTGGGGCGAAATCCTGTAACATTCTCTGCTTCCTAAAGAAGAAGTAATTGCCTTATTAGAGAAACCTTTTGTTTATAGGTGTTATTCACAGGAACGTGTGCCATGGCAATTTCTGAGTGATACATTTCTCAGGGCACGAAATTTTTGAAGAGTTATAAGCAATGCTTTTTATAAAAAGAAGAAACCTGTTGCTTTTCAAGTGCTTTCATGAGAATTTAGATGATTTTCCCCTATCTTTTCCTACTGGTTACTTTCTTGTTTTAATGACCACTTGTTATATATTTTATGCTAACATTACCGGAGTACGTAACAACAATAATAAAATAAGCATAATTGTTTTCAACACATTGAGTTTTTGAGAAATTTGCATTAATGTAATGAAAAACTTACTTAATGAGTGATTAAGCTTAAAAAAGAAAAGAAGTGTCATCGAGAAAGGGGATTTGCCTCATCGCTAGGAACTACTCGTGAGGTCGGACCTGCTATGCCATTCCTAGAGCTCGGAAATTGAATTTGTTTAGAAAAGCAGCATTTCTCGCGGGCACCACGGCAATGAAGGTGCGGATGAGAACCAATAAATGTTTCAATTGAATGCTTTGTATCTTGAACGTGAAGTGCAGTCTTTGAAATGCGTGGTAACTTGAGATGTGGCTTTAAATGGCAGACATATTATCTGAAGAACTGCTGCATCCTCTAATTTATACCCACACACCAGCTTATTGTGTGGAGAACTGCAGCTTCCTTTAATTTATACCCACACACCAGCTTATTGTGTGGAGAACTGCAGCTTCCTTTAATTTATACCCACACACCAGCTTATTGTGTGGAGAACTGCAGCTTCCTTTAATTTATACCCACACACCAGCTTATTATTTGGAGAACTGTAGCTCAATCTAATCGGTGTTGGTCAGTTCAAGTTCCACCTGCAGTTCACTAAATAGATTCTGTCAAGAATATATAGCGTGAACATGTAAAGCTGCCATTCATTCCGTACTTCTATAAAAAATATTTTTGCTTGAGGCTGCAGCTGCAGTTTTGAAGGTACCTCATTATTTTACCTTTGGGCTCTAAAGTTCGGAAAATAAACAGCTGAGTCACTTGATCCATGCAGCAGACGTAGGCCCAAGCTGCAGCGTAGGCCTTCTTGCATGTGACGTCATGTAGGCGCCACACAGTCACGTGTTCGCAGGCACCAACACAGTGCACCAGAATAATTTATTCTATCATTTAGAACAAATGTTCAAGAGTCGCTCATATAAATGTATATTTTGAGGAACAATTATTAAATGACGGCAAAACGTAAGTTTTCTACGTTTATTTTTGACACCACGTCAGGTTTCATTGGTGTCATTTTTCTTGAATTCAGAACGCAATATGTAATTAGAATAACAATTATTTTATGCGTATATCGTCATTTCATCACTAGCACAGCAAGTCATCATCATAAGCACCTGTTACTTCATTGCAGTTAGTGTTTCTTTTTATTACTATCATTGTTTCGTAACTGCCTCCAGTGTTTACTTTGCTGTCATCAGTGGTTCAGTATAACCATAAGCGTTTCTCACTTTTTCGACTATTATTTTGTAAGCATTTTTGCATTTTTGCCAGTTCCTCGTACTTCTCATATTATTGAGATTTCACAATTAATTCGTCGTATTCCTGTACGTTTTCCTCACCACTCCCGAGCGAATGTTTTCATCACGTCTTAATTTTCATTGGGATTAGGATTCGTCACCTACCAGCATGATGAGTCTCGTATGCGACATCTGCTTCATAAACACGCTCTGCCGAGCTGGGCGCTCGAGTATGACGTCACGCAGGACTGGAGTCTAGTAAAATTATGTATATTTTGTCTCGATGGACTTGTAGCTTTGATGCCATAAGTTTATGTATCCAAAGCTTGTATCCTGAGTACTGATAGCCCATGTATCCAAAGCTTGTATCCTGAGTACTGATAGCCCATGCATCCAAAGCTTGTATCCGGAGTACTGATAGCCCATGTATGTATGTATCTTGGTTTGTACCCTGGATGCTAAAAACCCATGTATCCTGAATTTGTATCGTGGATACTGAACGCACATGTATTTTGTATGGTGAAAGTCCATGGATACTCAGATTATATCTTGGATACTGAATGCCCGTACATGCTGTACTTGTATCCTGGATGCTAAAACCACACGCATGCTGGACTTCTATCTTCGATGCTAAAAGCCCATGCTTACTGATTTTGTTTCTTGGATGCTAAAAGCCCACGCATGCTGGACTTGTATCTTGGATGCTAAAAGCCCATGCTCACTGGTTTTGTTTCTTGGACACTGTTTTGCATCCTGGATCAGTTTCTAGGTATGTTGTAACTGAGGAGTTACGCCACCAGTACGTCTCATGTTAGGACTAGTCTGTGCAGACCACAGGCAACTCGCAATGATGAGTCACACACACCAGTTGAAGCCTCTGTCGCTAGCTGAAAATTTCTGGATTTGTCGGGCCGGAAAATCTCTGATAAAAACCTAGCGCAATTTCAAGGTTCTTTGAGTCCCCGAAAAACTTGGGAGTCAAGTCTAAAGGTTATCGATGATCCCTATAATTAGGATGCGAATTTGTTACTTCCAAACGATTTGGCTGATGGAGAATATGTAACAAAATGATAAACAAGGAGAAAATTAAAAACATAAAAAAAGACTGCTGGTGGAACTTAACATATTTTCTTTGCTTTACCAATTCTTATACATGTAAATCTCCATTTATTCTATGAAAATTGCTTTCATATATGCCTCATAATTTTTTAAGCAATTTGCAAATCTAATGAACTATTTGAAGTAGAGAACTTTGCAAAAGAGTCCTTCAAACTTACTGTAGCCTTTATTGTAATTTGTTTTTGCTTTGTTGAATATGTCGATGTTGATCTTAAGAGTCTCGTATTGATCATAGATCTATTGATCAATTGATCATAAATCTAATGATGAATTGATCCTAGTTTTAATGATCAATTGATCATTAGAGTAATTGTATTGCCAATTCAAGTAATTTCATTTGACTTGCTCTGGTTATTGCAGGCGATGCTGTGAGTACGGACGTGGTGGAGCGTGCGGTGAGTACCTGTTGGTTGTGAGGCATTGCTGCACGTGCTGGGCTGTTGGTTGTGAGGCATTGCTGCACGTGCTGGGCTGTTGGTTGTGAGGCATTGCTGCACGTGCTGGGCTGTTGGTTGTGAGGCATTGCTGCACGTGTTGGGCTGTCAGTTGTGAGGCATTGCTGCACGTGCTGGGCTGTCAGTTGTGAGGCATTGCTGCACGTGCTGGGCTGTTGGTTGTGAGGCATTGCTGCACGTGTTGGGCTGTCAGTTGTGAGGTATTGCTGCACGTGCTGGTGCGACAGTCAACAAGTGATTCATTGGCCTCAGGGCAGATGACCTTGGTCTTTCATAAAATGTTATTGCAATTACGTATTCATTTAAAGGACAAGAAAGCAAGCTTGTTTATCATTGACTATCATTAAGTGGCACTCTTCAGAATTGAGAGCATTTTCTGGGCAAAAATGAAGAAGTTTTGTTTTCTTTTTTGGGATTTTTCGTTTCAAAATTTTACTGAATATTTCTGTGTGTCACGAGTGCAGACTACGAGACTTGACCCAGCAACGAAGCCTAGCTAGAGAGGACGATCACATAATGTATATAAACTATAGAATATTTTTATTGATCGTCACAATAACATATTATAACTCAATATCATGTGACCAAGTAATGCCTCGATGTATTGAGGCATGATTTGATGACATGAACTTGTTCCCCTCTGCGTCCTCTGCTGGAGACAGTCACGTCCCGTCCCTACCAACACAACTCAACTTATTCCTTACAAAAACAACACAACCTTATTTCTTTGCCTGTCACTGAAGCGAAGAAACAGACGCATGGTAGCGTATTCTACTTACGGAATATAGTCGCTGTCAGGATATGTTCGTGGACGACCAGCGTAACTGCATCCACTGGAACATCAAGTTCTCAGAAATAGGAAAAATTTCTTGGAATGGAATTGAGTTGCGTTTGCCTCATTCATGGTTGCTAAGTTATGCTTTGTTATCATCAAGAAGATTTGAAGAGGAGCAAATTTTTTTCCAGAATACACGACTGGCAGGTAAGAGTATCTTGATCATTTGTATATTACATTTATGTGTAGAATGAGACTTAATTGTTTCCTATATCATGGTGTGATCGTTTTCTGTATTATGAAATTTGTTGTCGATTGCTGATCTACAAAAGTTGTAATCCTGTAACAGTTCATTGTTGTTCTATTTTTGTATAAGGATGCACTATCCAAATATGGTGTGAACGAGAGCAAACTCTCTCCACATCCCCTGATTTTATTTGTCTCTTCAGCTTTTATTTAAACAATTTTCAAAGATTTTAATCAGGGCATTTTTGTATGGAAGTTCAGTATGAGTGTACTCGAATAATTTGACAGTTTATTAATAATTTTTTATTATTCAATGGCTTCATAGGCTTCTATTATTTGACTTCACCTGAGACAGCCTGAATGATTGTTTCTTTTTCTTCATTCTCTTTATCATTTAAATTGAACAACCTTTCCGATTTCACTTGGTGCATTTTTTTCATTTTTACATCATGAAGCTGGGTAATCAATTTCCTCCTTTTCATACCACGAGGCTGAGTTTGAGAACGCGATTTTCAGCTTATGGTCCTGATTTTAACATCAGCTTACGTGTTGAGAGTCTCATGTTAGCTCTACTTCATGCAATTAAAATGTGCTTCAGCTGAGAAATTCATTATTTCCACATCACGAAATAATTCCAGTGAAATTTTGCTGTATTTGTGCATTATGGATCCAATTTTAGAAATGTTTCTGTAAGATGCTTCTCTGTAACTGGAGAAAACGATGCTTTTTGTATTTGATGCTGCTCCTATAAGATGCTTCTCTGTAACAGGAGATAACGATGCTTTTTGTATATGATGCTGCTCCTATAAGATGCTTCTCTGTAACAGGAGATAACGATGCTTTTTGTATATGATGCCGCTCCTATAAGATGCTTCTCTGTAACTGGAGATAACGATGTTTTT
>VCRD01003835.1:0-25972 GCA_006783055.1 Trinorchestia longiramus
ACGAGGAAGGCAGGGAGAAATGAAGAGGGAGAAATAAAGGAAAGGGATTGCAGGCGCCATCACTTAAGCAGCAACTACCTCGCAGCTGATGCAAGACGTATTGTTGCTGCTTATTGCTTGTTACAGCACTGAAAAACTATTGTGTCCATAAAAAATGTCTATGCAGCCGATGCAAGACTATTTATTTCATAATCATTTAGTGTAAATAATTATTATTCTGTAAAACAATCAATAAATTACAGAAGAGAATATCTTCGTCATTTGGCCCTTGTCCTACAGAACCATGCCAACTGAGAGGATAAGCTAGGAGTATTGTAGTTGATGGTATACAAGACGTGACAACGAAGACGGCATATAAGACGTGACAACGAAGACGGCATATAAGACGTGACGACGAAGACGGCATATAAGACGCGACGACGAAGACGGCATATAAGACGCGACGATGAAGACGGCATATAAGACGAAGTACTGAGGGTAAGCTGGGATACGTCAGAGAGAAGATTAGCCTAGGCCTGCGGGAGGTCTCAAACTTTACCTACGATGATAAGAAGCAGGACGATTTTTTTGAGACAAAATTTTGGAAAAAAAGTGCGTCCTATACGCCGGCTGTAGTTGGGTATCCTAACATGGCCTGCGAGCTATTTGCTCCTCCGAAGCACGCTTGAAAATAAAAAACATGGAAAATTTCTCAAAAGTTATTTCTATACTCATTACATATTTTAACAACTTCAGCTTACAAGGAAAACGAACTTATTTGAACATGGTTCATAGTTTTAAATTGCGTTATGTCATTAAGTAATTTAAAGTTTTTTGTACATGCTTTGTAAGCTCTAGTGCTACTGAACGAGAATTCTCCCCTCCCCCACACCCACCAGCTGCATCTGCGGCCGGAGGGTCGTTCCTGCTGGAGGGCTCACAGGACGCAGGCAGGTCATGCCCCTCAGGCAGGAGGGGCGGCAAGGGCGCCAGTAATGGGCTCCTGCTGGTGCTGTAAGTCTCGCTAGAACGACTCTGGAAAAAATAATACCCATCAATTATTACTGTCTTGACTGTATGATTTACAATTTTCAGGAAGTGAAATTTGCTCTAAAAAGACAGTCCAATAAGGCACTTTCGATGGTGCAATGTTGGTTGGCAGTTGAAAATACAGTTCAAAATCAAAATTAATTATATTGCAGCTCACTAGTAGCTTAAATGAATAAGTTTACCTCATAAATATTTCTTGTAACCATGAAACTGAAAAATAGTCCAAAAATGGAACTAATTTAACGAACATTTTAACACTCAATGATCAATTATGTAATTCTGTACATACTGAATTATGAGATTATTGCTGTATAAGCCTAACATATTAACAGACATAATTGGTGGTACTTGTGAGCATTCAGCAAGTCTAATATTAACTTCAACCATGCTCAGGTGCTATTAAGAAGCAAATTTATGTTACTAAACACAATGCAGTATTACTGTTAACAAAAATAAAACTCATTTCCCTAATAAAGTTCAACTTCTTGTAAACGAAGTACCCGAGGTAGAAAATCCCTCCCTCCCAAGCATAAAAAACCAGAGCGACAATATCTAACCTCAGCACCTCACACTACCCTCAAGCTCGCGCAGAATCCATTGTACTTTTTATAGAATCAACAGTATGATTTGTCAATCTTTGTCTTCTGTCAAGGGAAATTTAATCAGTTGGTAAGTCGCTATTTCGCATTTTATTCAATCGATAAGATTTGCAATTACTGATATCAAACGAGCGTACGTTCAGGCGACTTAGTCGTTCCACTGCAAGTATGGAGACTTAAAATTGATTCCATTGTTTGTGTTATGTTTACTTCGGAAAAGGATTCGGAATAGCGACATAACAAATAATTTTTCATTAACGCAAAGAATTCAATGAAGTGCATTAATTTCGAGTACGTAATTGGAAGTTTATAGAACTCGGATGAAATACACAAACTTTAAGTTTATACGGATCTTCCCCGTGGCGAACGAGATTTTTCTGAAACAACAAGCTTCGAAGTTAAACTTGAACAATTCCGCAGTCATAAGTTTTTGTGATCGCGTATGAAATGTCTTTGATGCATCAAGTTAGCGTAGAGCTTTAAGATTGTTGGAACAAGGAATGACCGAGAAAACATATGTATACTTTGCTAGTAGATGGCAATAATTGGATTCTTACAGTAGTGGCAACGTGTAAGGAGAGCCAAGTATGTGATTTACTTCAGCTCTTTTCAAGTTCCAGTTCTGGCGTCCACTAGCTCTCAACTGCACTTATAAATTTCACCTGGCAGTTTATCTACAATAAAACTTTAGATAAACCTTTCCACTGTTCTAGGTCAATAGTTAGCAAAATTAGAAAACCCTAAGGAGCATTGAACGGAGCCAAGACTCGCCTTTCTCTTCGCCAGCAGCTGATCTCTGGCGCTGTGGTTCTTCACGTGCTTACGTAGGCTGGAGGGGTCCGTGTAGCGCTTCATGCAACCGGGTACGTAACACACGTACGGTTTCTGCAAATTGAAAATTACCCAATGAATTAAAAAAAAATACAATATAAGTCAAGTTCATTCATAGAAGTAAAAGTCGTTCAAAACAAGACCAGATATGAGCAGGCGCTAGAAGACTGAAGGGACATTGCGAAGAAAACTTTGCTAAAGACAGAATGAACTTGGATGTAAATAAGCACAGAGTGAAGACGATAGGTGGATACAAGTACAACACCGATAAAAAAACTAGAAATAGTACAATAGTGAATGTTGATGCAAATTCTAAGAGGAGCTAATTCTAAGAAGAGCTAGAGAAACATCATTTGGGTAGCAATTTGACCATAACATCAAGTTCTCACGCTCACCGCATCTAAATGTGTTCGCTGGTGCTTCGCTCGGTCCGAGGAGTTACTAAAGGCTTTGTTGCAGTGGTGATGAACACACACGTAAGGCCGCTCGCCAGTGTGGCTACGCAGGTGGATCTTCAGGTTCTCGAGACGGGAAAAAGCTTTGTCGCATCCGGGAAACTGGGGAGAAGAAAAAAATATGAGGCAGGTGAACATCTTCAGCACAAAATAAGTTTGTATATAGAGCTCTTAGTTCTACAGGCATCACATGTATTGCAGACTCCAATGGAAGAGACACTGACATCTATAGCATGAGTATAATATAGTGAGCGTGATGGTACTGTGGTGACACTGACGAGATGAATTCATAGTAGAGCTTTTAATGTGAAGAGCAGTGGAAACAATAAAATAAGATGATTTGCAAAACAAAATACCGATGTAGATATATAAAAAATGCATTCATTTAAAAATATAGTCTTGCACATGCAAATTTGTTTCCATTGCCCAAACGAAGACATTCAGTAAAATTCACTTTCTCTAGACTGTACTATAAAATCAAATATAAGTATTAAAGGAAACATGGGTTTCTGTTTTTTCAAACTGCCATGCAACATGATATGAATAATGCCACCATGGTGCGTACATAGGAGCTTCTGTAACGCAAGTTGGCACCATTGAGATAAATTTTACAGATCGTTTCACAGCCTCTTTTCAGTAGTACGAGAATATGTTGTGGTTTTGCAGGATGTCGAGTAAATATGGCTACAATAATTTCCTCGAGCCCACACATGGAAGAAGCCCAAGTCAATATCTAAAAAGTTAAGTTGAAAATCATAGACAGTAAAACCATTTTAGTTCGCGAATTGTTTTTGTTTAATTATATTTTTCCTTACATTTTCTATTGCATTGAACTGAAAGCTCTATAATTTATTGAGATATGAAACTTACTACAAGTGTTGTAATACAGGGACGTGTAACTTTCATAAAAAGATTAAATTACTTATAACAATTAGACTATTCTGGCGTCAAGCAGTTACTCCTGACGAAACACGCCAATTTTTTTTTAAATCGATCGTTTTTTTGGAAAATAAAGCACGGTATACAGAACATGTGACTAGGAAAGAAAATGTTTCGAGTGTAACACCGGCATTGCTAACTGAAGGTAGGTTATTTTGGAGCCATTAGGCGACTGATGAAAGTAAGGAAGAATGGTCCCTAGCCTTTGTTGGTGTTATGACACCGGACACCTACACTTGTGACTTGTCACGGTCTGAGGAGGGAGCGTTGGAGGATCTGAACACTTGAACTCCAAGTGTCTGCCTCAACACTTGTGTTAACGCTTGAACTGCTCCACTATTCAGCCTCGTTTCAAGCTGCTGCCATGAGCAAACTAATGTGCCTCTGTGAGCACACGCTATCATTTGAAAATTTGCGTTAACTTAGATAGCAACTCAATTAAGTTGAGTTGGAGCACTCGCATGGGATGAGATGAATTCGAGATGTTGAATGTTTTAAGAAGAAAAATTTATTCTTTCGAGTGTTGAATGATTTAACATAGAATGATGCGAAAGGATAGGCCCATCCAAGACACTTCGCAATTATGAATGTAAAAATCAGAAAAATTAGTCTTCTGAATGAATAATTAGAAAATTCCTAACACTAATTTTTCTGACGGGGTAATATGTTTTTTATGTGATAATAAGAATTGGAAGGTTTTATCTACAAATATTAGTAGAGTTGATTGGCGAATGCATGATTTTTAAATAAAAAATTTATACTAAAAGACTGATTTACGTCTAAAAGAGCTTCTTTTTGGATGCCGGAATGTAGAGCATATACTTACGACTGATACATGTATGAATAACTTTAGCAAGTTATAACACTTTTACAAATGTTGCACAGTTGGAAATAACGCTATTGTAGACACTTTGATTTACGTTACTGTCAATTATTTCTATAGTAAATTCAACATGGGATGGAATACTGTCTATCGTAAAATTTTTCCTTTTTCTTTTCATTTTTTTTGCGAGTATCTAACCCAGCATTTCATGCTCTGGTATCTGACAGGGCTGTAAAAACGGCAAAAAATTACTTACTACATACTTATTTCAACATTGGGATTATCACTCTTACGAAAGCCTAAAATCGAATGAATTGACATGCAGAGGTGCAGAGAGCTCACTGAATACATGTGTTGGTCTTACAAATCCCTACAACAAGCGCATGTACTCATGAACAAAGGCAAGAAAAAGAAGGACTAACTATCGGAAGAAAATACATACACTCATAACTAATCCTCCATATACATTATCATTAAGGTCATATAATGTATGAAGAAGAACAGAGACAGTTTTACTAAACCACTGCTCCCCCTTTCTTTCTCGCCCTCAAGCTCCTCAAGTTACAACTGCTTGGATATTTCTCAGCCAGCGGCTCTCGTAGTGATGAATGCAGCTCTCAGTCTGACAACTAACAACTTCCTTCCATTTGGAGTACAGCTCACGAGGCCCTGTAGCAATTACGAGCCATTTTACAAAGCTCTTTATGAAGTGTATAATTTTTAGAACCAAAATGAGCAGTTGTTTACTGTGCAATGATTATTTCTACTACGAGTTTACGATGCTCATATTCTTGTATGGCTAACGTAGTGGTTATTTTGAAACAAAGTGCTATGTTCCTGATATAAAAATTGAGAGCAAGGCAATTCAAAATAGATGTGAGCTTCCGCTAAGCATCACGTCGTTCAAGTGAGAGTTTACTAACAAAGGAGATTGCTTATTGTCATAGAGATCACAACTACAGCAAGCTCGCCTTGCCAAAGAAGGCGGGTTATCCTTTATCGCCATTGTTCCTATCGAGCATAACTCCAATAATATTTGTCCAATATAACATTGCTTAAAATACTTCAAAAACATGTCTTCATATATATTAGATGGCTATTTTTAAATTTACGATTATTTATCGGGTATTTAAGATGACTATTTGCAATGGTAACCATGTATATTGAAAAACTAAACACTTTTTCCTAAAAATAAGCGTTTGTGTAGCTTTGCGATGTTAGTCCAACATGATTTAAAGAGTTAATACATTTTAAAGGGAACTAAAAACAACTGATACTAACTTCAAAATTGTAATACAAGTAAATATACAACATTTGAAATGACCAGTGAACAGATTTAACAAAACACAAAGACAATTTATTGATGTTACATCCTCTACACATTATGTCTTGAAAAACATGGTCATGTGTTGTTTCAGTCAATTTCTTTATTGTAGCAGACGGCACCGATCTCAATGGGACTACTATGGCATTCTATGAGTCTCGTTTCAAAGTAAATTGCCAACCATCGGAATAAATTTTTCTCTTAATGAGGCACCAAAAATTTTCTATTGGGTTAAAATCTGGCGAATTTAGAGGCCACTCCATGAAATTGTTGTCTTTGAATCCCAACGAAGCCAGATATTGCTTAGTTGCTTTGGCTTGATGTGAAGGTGCATTGTTTTGTGTGAACACGATATTTTTCGAGTGACAAAAGCTGGTTTTCAAGCTAAGGTACAAGTGTTGGATGAAAAAGTTCGCAATATAAAGCTGAGTTGATTTTAAGTCAAAGTTAAAATCCAGTACAGGTCCTATAAGCTGGTTGTCTTATAAGTTATAGGACCTGTAATTATAATCCTCAGGAGTTATAATTATTATCATTACAGGCCCTATATGTTATAAGACAACCAACTTATAGAACCTGCAATAATTCCTTGAGAGGTTAAAATTAACTCAAATTGATACTGCAAATCTTTGAATCTAGCACTTTTACTTTGACTTGCAGACCAGCCTTTGTCACTCCGGAAAAGATCGTGTTCATGCAAGACAATACACCTTCGCATTCATCCAAAGCAACTAAGCAATATTTGGCTTCGTTGAGATTCAAAGACAATTTCATGGCGTGGTCTCCAAATTTACCTGATTAGAATCCAACATAAAATTCCTGGTCCATCATTAAGGGAAAAATGTATGCAAATGTTCGGCAATTTACTTAGAAACAGGACTTATGGAATGCCATAGTATCGAGATCGGTGCCATCTGCTACAATAAAGAAACTGAACGAATCGACAAATAATACTGTTTTTCAAGACAAAGTTTAGGGGTGGTTACATTAATAAATTGCCTTTAGGTTTTGTTAAATATGTTCATTGGTCATTTTAAATGTTGAAGATTTACCTACATTACAATTTTGAAGTTAGCATAAGTTTTTAATTCCCTTTGATAGTAAATTCAATCTTTAAGCCATGCTGGACTAATATCGCGGGTCGACACAAACACCAATTGTTAGGAAAAAGTGTCGTGCCTTTCAATATACATTGTTACCATTACAAATAGCTATCTTAAATCCTCGACAAATAATTATGTATTTAAAATAACCATCTAATATACTGAGAGATATGTTTATGTAATATTTTAAGCAATGTTATATTGGACTATTAGTGCGGGCCGCACTGTAAGTGTAGTGTAGTCGACGCCAAGTTTCCCAAACAGACTTGAAGTAACTTGGGTAACCGCATACCTGAAGCCAGTAAAACAACTACGAGGTTTGCGAACAAGTGTGTTGGCTTAGACATCCATTAACGGATCAGCGCTGCCTGGTTCGACGCAGAACACGAGCATCAAAACAGCGGTGTCGTATTCTATGGAGGCTTCTTCACTTCGGAGTAGAATTCTTTCAGTATTTGCACCTGGTTCGATACATTTTTTTTAAGCGAGATGTTTTTTAGTCGTTAAATGAGCAATAGACTAGGGAATGACAGTTATTGTTGAAAGGGTCTTGTTAGAAAGTGTTAGTTACGCATCAAGGTTTTGAGTGCACTCAATCAAGAATAATTATTTCTAGGCACCTTTTCTAAGATTATGTTTTAAACTCTTATTAATGCATGGCAATTTCATCAGCATTATTTGTTTGCTGAGAAAAAGACACTATTTTTTTAATATTGTCTTAAAGACGATAGACACGTACGTGAAATTACAGAATTTGTGATGATGTGCGAGTTGGTTCATTGTTCTCATTTTTAGTTCTTAAAAATATCGTTCCAACAAAGCCACTTGTGTTATCATAGAAAATATGTGATACTTCGTAATATGTTATAAATCTCTCAAATCAGTACTCTGGTTTTCAGGAAATTAAATTTGCGCAAGTTTATGGTGAGCAATTTAGTGTTGCTTCTTTTACGAGCAAAGAAGTTTTAATTTTCATGATTTCCAGTATGCCGTATGGATTGCATAAGGTCTTCTATTATTTCGAAAATTACTTTAATGTCGACTTCAAATAGCCAAAAATCATTAAATTTGGTGTGCAAAGCACTATCAGAACACTTTAACTTAAACACTATTACCATATATATTATATTATATGTATATATACATATATATGCATAGTCCTATTTATAATACCGAAAACACACTAGAAAATTGTATGAACATTAAAAGAGTTCGCAATGAATTCACAAATTTAAAATCTTCAGAAAGAATTGATAGGAGTATAGCCTTAATAAGATCCATACTTACGGTGCACTTGTTGGGCTTCTCGCCAGAGTGAACTCTCATGTGTATGAGGAGTTTGTACCGTGCATTGAATGCCCGGTATTTCCGCTGGCAGGCAGACCAGAAGCAAGTGTAGTCGTCTCCTTTTCTTTGGTCCACATGCGCCCTCTCGATGTGCCGAGACAACGACGATCTGTCGCTGAACACTGCATTGCAATCCACCCACCGACACACGCGTGGAACGTCTTCTGTACCGTCATCGTCTACGAGAGGAGAATCGTCCGAACTTTGATCCATGGTTGGACTGCTGGCAATCATAGGAGAGTAGCTTTGTGCTGAATCCAGCGGCCTTGGAGACTGAGAAATGGACGAGAACACGGACTGGCAGCCTTGAGGTGACAGGTTATGGGATGATGAGGTCGTTACATCGTTGAAGAACACAGATGCATAGGAAGGTTTGGATGTGCTTGAGTGCAAACTAAATGGTACGGAGGGCTGGTATGAAAATGGTACATTTGAACGATTGATGGAGCCATCTTTATTGGAAATATCAACTTTGAAGAGAGACGATTCTGAAGGTGAGGTAGTGGTTATAATTGTAGAAGCAGGCACGTGCGATTGGCTGGACATTGTATTAGAATCCGAAAATAAGGAAGCAAAATTTAGATTTGATCTTTGCGCATGGTTGTTATTGGTCTCAGGGCGAGGTATAAAATGACCATAACTTCCGCTTAGGGGTGAAAGTATATTATTTTCATGATTACCATTTGAGGTTGTGGTCATCAAACAATTGGGAGAGAGACGAATAATAGTGTTGACATCAAGTCCAGAAGGATTTTGAGGAGAAGAAGAATGGGATCTCTTGAATCTACGACCATAATTAAAAGAACTTCTGAGGGAAGTGAGGGGAGAAGGAATAGAGGATCCATTGGGTGAAATACTCATAGGTGAGGTAGAGTATTGAGCAATGCAGTCTGTTGTTACTGAAGCTGCAGGCACTGAACTGTCTACTGAAGTGATCCCAGGAAGGTTAAGTAGGCGATTTTGGGGAATGCAGCCCTCCATTTCGCTAGATGATGACTGAGATTCCTTGATTTGAGCGCCATCTTCTTTTTGGTTACTAACGACAAGCTCAGGTAAGGGAGCAGTCGAAGGAATTCCCGAAAGAATGGAATCCAGAGAATTCGACCAATCGTCTTCAATTATGTTGAAATCTTCGTTTAAGCCCCCAAGAGCTTCCACGATGGCATTACTCGAAGTCATGAGGGATGAACCACGAGAACACTCTTCTGCAACTTCCACGTTAATAGAAGGTGGAGTTAGTGGCATAGAATGAAACCCTGTTGCAGCAGATTCCTCTGTTCTATTCATGTCGATATTGGCATTCATGATGTTGTTGCCGTTGTTCTCCTCAAAATACAGTTCACTAAAACCATCATCGGCGTTAGTTCTTGAGGTGCTCATTCCATCGACGTAACCACTGTCAAGGGAGTTGTAAATGCAATTGACGTCCATCTCAGGGGAAGGTTGTCTCGAGAAATACTTGAGATTTTCTGACATTTCAACGACGGCAAAATCTCCCTCTTGTCCGTAGAAAGGAGAGCTGTACGGTGTCGGGTGCATCAAGGATACGCTCTCGAGGTGCATTTTTGCTGAAAAAGAGGAAAACTTTATTAGTAATTAACAACAACTTCCAGATGTACAGGGTGCACCAACATAACTTCCATTTCTTAAATGCACTTTGCTTTGAAAAAAGGAAGTTATGTCGCTGCACCCGGTATATGAAAATTAAAAAATCAATTCTTGTTTTTGAAGTAAAATAATAAAAAATGAAGCACGTTAAGTATACCTATCTATTGTAAATAAATTTTATTTCATGTTTGACAAATATTTGTACCTGCGAAAAAAACTTCATTAGAAGCCTTTGCTTGAACTCGCGCTATGAAACTACAAGTTTGATACTAAATCCCTACAGATTGAATTTCCATCGAAACACACAAATTGTTTAACGAATTGTGATTAAAATAACTTCTAACCTTTAACTTACTAGACATTCTAATATTTATTATATTTTTCCACGCATCAATTCTTACATTTTTAACTTTACATTAAACATCTTGACTATTGAATTACGTTGAGTACTTCATAATGCTATGAAAATTTATGAGCTCAGTGTTTCATAATTCATATATCATACCTTCTGTATAATAAAATAAACCGACACATTTCTCACTTATCTGTACATAGATATCTAGACCGATCTACATGGATGATAAGAAGTCTGTTCGCTTCTCTAGGAAATTTTCAAACCGACAATAGCGAGCCGATTCTTTGGCCAACTAAACATATCTATATCCATACATATATCTATATATCTAGAAATCCATACATCCATGTGCATCTACAGATGTATATTTCCACATACATCTAAATATTCCCATACGTATTTAAGTAAATATATATCTCTATATACTATCCATGCATACATATCTCGACATGTGAATCTGTACATATACCTATTCACATAAAATATATATCTTGTAAATATCCATACGTATATGATAGATATACAGGATGTTCGGAGAGTCCAGGATACTTTCTAAAAGCGTTCATGTAATTTCATTAGGTGGGAAACTAATAGCGGTGTTGCAGGCGAGCAACTGATAGCGGTGTTGCAGACGAGCAACTGATAGCGGCATTTATAAATCAAATAAAAAGTATTCAACATTGTATTGATGCTAAATGAATCACTGTCAACGTGGTGTAAAATTAGCCTTCATATTTGCATCGTTTATTATCTATTAAAATGTCTTTCAGAAGAATTGTGAGTGCAAAATTCTTTAACACTCTGTACATCTCACCCCAATGTTAATATTCTTTTTATTTAAACACTGGATATATCACTAGTTTGAACACAAATATTGTTTAGCGTGTTTCAAAAACGGTTTTTCGAATTTGAATCCATAACTTTACATTTCTAAGGCATATATAATATGAACAATGTTAAGGCATGGTTCTAATTTTTTTTCGATTTCTTGTTCTTACTGATGCACCTGTTACAACTAACACTGATGCACCTGCTACAACTAACACTGATACACCTCCTACAACTAACACTGATGCACGTGCTACAATTAACACTGATGCACCTGCTACAACTAACACTGATGCACCTGCTACAACTAACACTGATGCACCTGCTACAACTAACACTGATGCACCTGTTACAATTGTCTGCATTGTTCAATTCTTGTGGAAAATGAAGAATTTCAGGGGTTTTTGCGAATCTTTGAACTAAATCAATCATTGGCATGACATCAATTTCACTATCAATCTCCATTTCAATCTCCTAAATTTTGCGACAGAAACAGAAGTTCATGAAATAATATTTACGTAGCACAAACATGAATTTTAATAATTGCCACAATCCTTGGAATTTTTCTGTACTATGAGACGTTCGATTTTGCTGAGTAGTACCAACAATTAATTATATGATATTTATTAAGTTTGATTTCACCCAGCAACAATTTGGCTTGTGCTTCATACTTCACCTTAGGTAACGCTATTCCTACGAGAGATTTGTTGAAAAAGAAGGACAGACAACGACGTGTGGGGTGACAGACGCACAAAGAACGCGCGTCGTGTAAATGCGGCACGCGCGCCCAACGCGAAGATTTGCACATTCAACGAACTTTGTGAATGGCGAGAGAACATCGGCGGCAAAAAAGAGTCGACTATGAGTGACATGCTCCTGCTATTATCTTGCTAAGAGAGACACTCCCTATTCTTTGAATGGACACGCTGACGCTAAGTTTGCATCTGTCAGTTTTAACTTTCGTAACTTTAGTCAAAATACTTCATAAATTTGTGACTAACCCAATCAACAGCCTACAAAAATCATTATATGTTCAATAAAGACACCAAATTAAGGTGGCCGTAAAATGATACCTCTTCAGTTAGGTGATCCAATTGGGTTCAGTTGTACTGAATCCATAAATACTTGTATCTTAAACTCGAATGTTAGCTCTTATGTATGTTTGCTAATGATATTGAGTATTAGACCATCTATTTCTTAACTCTGATATTATATAAATCACTATTATATTCTACAACATAATTAACTGTTACTACTTAACTTACTGACTAGGTGGGAGCACATAACCGTCACCAAACTGATTTCAAAAGACAGTTCTTATTTCAGAGACTAAGATCATTCCTCTGATATGATATAAGCAAGAAAATTTCTTCTTTGAACCAAAATTAAACGTTCACTTACTGTAATGTCTTTCTGATCAAATAAAAATGTTGTTCTTTTTAAGTTCATAAATATTTCTTAAAAAAATTACGCCTGGTTCATGATGGATCTACGAGTAGATTATCATCCCAATACAACATAACGAATCTTAGAGCTTTATCGTAAAAAAATAATGTAAGGGGGACTATTTGATAAGCAGCATATATTGGAATTCTATGGAGGTACATACATATTTAGTGTTTTTCCAGTAGATGTAACGGGGGAAAAATAAGGAAGTGAGTTCTAGAGTGAGTTGAAAACAGCAGAGGCAGACACGGTGAGAGAGTTATACGGAAAGCTGCAACAGGATCAGGGGTAGAAACTGGCTGAAAAAGATTAATTAATAGAAAATGGAACAGATAAAGTGGCGCGTTAAAGGTTTTGAAAGGAAGTAAACCAAAAAGAAAAGGAGAATCAGACGGAGAGCGAATTGTTAAGGATGGAAATGGAGTAGTCATATATTTACATTGTTGCGTCATGAAGTTCAAGTTCTAATATTAGCAAATGTTTTGAAATAAGCAAATGTGAAACCTTAAAACGTTTTGTTAACTGTAATTCTAATTATCTTTATCGATCTTAATCAATCGTAAAGTGTTTCAACTTTTCTCTCTGCAATGCAAATTCTGATTTTATTAAACGAAATGAATTTTTAGTTAACCAAAATACCAAATAAAGTATATGGATCATCAGCACATCACACTAAGCGATCCAATCTTAAATTAGAAATCACAAAGGAAAGTTTAATTCGAACTCAGTGATTCTCAACCGCTGTGTCGCGACACACAAGTGTGTCGCGAGGCTCCCTCAGGTGTGTCGCGAAACTTTGTGACGAACACCTGAAAACACGGACAATGTGCATAAATCTCGGTTTCATGTTCTACTTATATGCCTTGGAGGAAAGAACTTCCATCTCATCGATTGCTTACATCGAACTCAATCGTACTGCACACTCAATTTTGACCTCTAAATTACAAATGGATTTAAACTAAATTAACTTGCGACTAATCATAACTAGATCTGAACGCTGTTTTCTGTGCTTGCCTATTTTTCAATTTGTTTAGCTCAGAATCAGCGTTGGTCACGTACTTTCAAATTATTATTTTTGGTTTGCAATACTAGAGTTAAATCATATGGTGAATCGATTAAATAAGAATATTCAGTTTTTGTTATTGCATTGGTAGAATAAAGGTTACTTTTTACCATATATTTCAGAAGGTGATTGAGTGAAAAAATTGTTGAACACTACTTAATCTTCCAGTTTGACACAAGAGGTTGACCTTTGACACACGGATCAGTTTACCACTGCCTGTTGTTTACTGTTGTCGGTTAGAGTACGCGCGTGTTAATTGCTTATGAATACCCCTTCACAATGGACAAATTTGTTTAAAGGAAGGATGTTAATGATGGGTGTGAGGTTGAAACAGCACATACAATGAAGCCCTCAAAATCCAGTACAAAAAAGGCAAAAGTTCGCCATAATAGACAGCATTGTGATGATTACGTATTTGAAGTTTGGATTTTCTTGGTCTAGAGATGTTGCTCAACCATGTCCCTTATGTGTAGGTTGTGGTGAAAAAATGGCAATGAATCCATGGTGCAAAATAAGTTACAAAGACATTTCACGACTTAACATTCCTACCTACAAGATAAAGATCTTAATTATTTTCAGACTGTTACAACAGCAATCAAAGCAACGCAATGTTTTTCAGAAAACAATGACCGTGTCTGAACGGGCTCAACTTGCTTCAATTGAGGTAGCTAAAATAATAGCAATGAAATCCAAATCTCACTCTCTTGCTGAGTCAGTTATCTTTCCCGCTTGTAAAAAGATGGTAAAATCCATGTTAGGTGAAACAGCTGAAAAAGAAATTAGTAAAATTTCGCTTTCAAATGATACAATACACTGGAGAATTGTAGATTTACCTGAAAACATTCAAACAAATATTCAGAAAAAATGAAGAATCTAAATTTGCTGTAATAGTTGATGAATCGACCTATATCAGTAAAAGTGCTCAATTGCTTGTATTTGTTCGTTTCATTAATGATGATAAAATAATCAATCCGTTTTTGTGTCTTAAAGAAATGCTAACAATTACTAGAGGTCAATATATTTTTGATATGATAACAGGCTATCTTAAAAAAATGAATTTTACGTGGAAGTTTTGGGTTGGTATTTGTACTGATGGTGCACCATATATGGTAAGCTGTATTAAAGGTTTTGCATGACTAGCACAGAAAGAAAATCCAAATATTGTTCGTACTCATTGCTTTCTACATAGAAGTTTTAGTTTCAAAAGTATCACAAGAAGATTTGAAGCAAGTGTTACATCAAGTAGTTGAAATTATCAATCACATTAGAAGCAGGCCAATAAAGTCGAGATTATTCGAAGAATTATGCAAATCAATGGATTCTCAACATGTTCGCTTACTCATGCATACCGACGTTCGATGGTTGTCAAAAGGCGTCAACTCGCGTTCATGAACTACAGAAGGAATTAATAGTATTTTTTGATAAAAAAAGCCACGAAAGATTCTGTAAATATCTTCGATGTGAATTTTGAATGGTCCAAATGGAATATTTAACGGAAATATTTGGTCAACTTAATATTGCGAACAGTAGTATGCAAGGTCGAAAAGAAAATATTTTAACTTCGACAGAGAAGTAGGTTGTCCTCAAAAAGGAAATTGTTATTTGTAAAAACAGAGCAAAATTGGGTGAGTTTGCTAGGTTTCCTACAATGCGTACTAGCTGCACAAAAAAAATTATCCCTATCGTGGTTAAGCATCTGACAGCGCTCGAAAAAAACATCGACCACTACTTCCCGTCGCTGAACACAGAAAAGTAAGACTGGGTTCGTAATCCTTTTGTAGATGTTCCTTCTAATATTGGGTTTAAATTATGTGAAAAAGAATTGGTTACCATTTCAAGTGACCGCAGTCTTAAAATAAAGCATTCAGAGGTGGATATCAACAAATTTTGGATTTCAATACAAAAGGAATTTCCCGCATTAGCTGAAAAAGCCCTATTAGTTCTTTTACAATTCTCTACTTCTTATTTCTATAAATTGGGTTTTTCAACCTCAAATAATATAAAAAAAAGAAAAGAAAAAGATTATGTTCCACTGAAGAAGAAATGAGAGTCTGCTTATCGAATATACGACCAAACATTCAAGAAGTCATAAGACAACACCAGGCACAAGTTTCACACTAGGTAAGTGGTAATTCGGGGATACTAACATAAACTGTATCAGACAAGTCCATGTATGTATTTTTTAATCAATTTTACGGTTTCATCATATAACATTTAAAATTATTAGTGTGTCGCGACAGTTTCATGCGCTCGTAGGTGTGACGAGGGTAAAAAAGGTTGAGAAACACTGCTCCTACTAGTATTTTCAAACTCAATATTTTATCCTTGTTGCTGGAAAGTCAAACGATAACAATGTTGTATGCGACTTCTTCCGAAGCAAACGCTTCATTGCAGTTTTAGTGGACTTCTAATAATAAGTCTAGTTTCAGTTGTTAAAATCACTATTGCATCACCGACTATGAAACGAATACAAACCTCGTAAGGATTTCATAATAGTGTTAATAGTCTCATGATGAAGAGAAGTGAAGCAGTGAAAGTGAAAGTGAAGTGAAAAGTGAAGTGAAAAACCAATTCCTTGTCCTATTAATTGATACTGTACTCTGTGATGCATCGAATAAAGTTTGATTTTTTGATTTGTTGCAAGGAGACCTTACAAGTTCATCTGTGTGGTAAATGATCGACTACTTTCCTTTTAGATCCCTAGAAGTGACTGAAAAATGTCTAACAGATATGATTATTTCTCCATACTTTCAAAAAGGCACGATATATATTTCCAAATAACTGTTCTTCACTGTAAAAATAGATCTGATGAAAAGTTAAAGATATGGCATGTACTTAGCTGACTTGGGCAAATATTAACCTTTGGCATATTTGGTAGTAATTTTAAGAAAGTGATGAAAACCGTCATTTTCATTATTAAAATTTAAGAACAAATAATGATCGAAAAGTATTCTCAACATGTAATTTATATGCGTTTCGTTTTCTTGCACACTAATTGAAAATTCTGAGATTTTGAATGTTCAACGAATTTTAGTATACATGTATTTATCCATAAGTTTAGGAGCTTACAAGAAAATGCTGGCGTTGCAAAAGATTATGAAGGCTGCCAGTCCCGAGAAATAATTTGTTCCCACTCTCATACCAATAGTAAAAAATACTCCCTAAGTCTAGAAAAATATAGTTAATGGCTATAATGCCCTTAGATAATACGGGAAAATTTTAAAGCAGTTTAACGACCCCGAAAATTTTGTTCAGTGCATTATTTAACAGCGGGAACTTGATTTTTTATATCTGTTTCTTGTTAGTTTTTAATTTATATTGCTAAAAGTATAATGTATGCGTTAAATTTTTACACTTTTTCCCTTCTGTACCAACTGTTTCCGACCGAAGTCAAAATTTGAATGCACCAACTGTTTCCGACCAGAGGGAGCATAGAATTTTTATAAAAATCGTCAACGATAGTCAGCGTGACTTATCTCTGCGTACACTTAAAGCTCCACACAGAGTAAGAAGCAAGGCTCAAGCAGCTTTATGATTTGGGGTTGTATTTCATCGATTGACACAAGCGATTCCTACAAGAAATGTTGAACTCACAAAATATTGCAAGATTCTTGAAAACACTATTTGTCAATCCATCATACCTGAGCCTCGAGATGCTAAGATGATGGGTGATCCAACAAGATAACGATCCAAAACATACGTCATGAGAGAAACCTAGAGACAACAATCAACAATATACAATGGTCTTACTACACAGTCTTCCGATAATAAAACAATAACAAATAATTGTAAAGAGTTGAAGCTACAAAGAAAAAAATAACGTTTTTTAATTATGTTGAAGATTACTAGCAGTTTATGAGGAATAAATTATTTCAGCTGAATGTTTGTTACAGTATTTAGAAAAAGATTGCGTTATCTTCAGTGACACTGAAAAAAAAATTACGAGAACAAATGTTTTTCGACCTAAGTTGCATGGACTCTGAACAGTGATGAAGGGCCAAACTGTGTCGTGTATAATACTATGTCATACGGCATTTCAAGTGATCAATAAATCACTTGAAAATCATGATCAATCGCTCATTACATCAATAACAATTGAAGTATAACTTTGGAGCGTGACATACTTTTTGCACTATTTTATTTTACAAATTCCCCAAAGTTCATTCTGAGAAAATAATTTTATGAACCTATGACAACATTTTAAAAGTTTTCTTATAATCAAATTCGGTTTTCAACTTAAATACTGCCATTCTTTGATGGATATTGTTTTTTCAATTTGAATTAGTCTCTGCAATAAAACATACAAAAATTTCAAAGGACAAGGAAGAAAGTGCGTATCAGACCGAAGGGTGAAAACTGGCTCAAACAAATAAATATTATTACTTCAAAATGAAAACTCACCTGAGTTGATATGGAAGTTCTTTGAGAAAATGATAATTTGCTGTACAGCTAGTTCTGAATTAATTTGTGCTAGAATACTGAGGTCAAGCGTTATCACTCAACAGTCAACCAAAACGAGTTCACACAATAGCTATGAGTTCACTGTCGTTTCACGTTCTGTTCATGTACATCCTAAACACAAACCTTTACTCTCGTTTTCATTTTTCACTAAAATAGTACATAAAGTAATAGGACTATAATTTTCTTCAAGTAAAGTAATAATCCAAACAATACATCAAAATTTGATTCGAAGGTCGTTATACGTAATAACGCATCGAATTTTCGCTTCGATTCGGTCGTTTTCGGATTCGTTCGTGCAGGAAAAGAATGAGGCAGTTCCAGATAATAGTTTCATAGAATTTAAATGAAATGATTTGACTCGGTAAGTTGAGATCATACACCTTCTTTTAAATGATTGACATAATTAACTAAAATACCTTCGGATTCGTTTTATAATTCGAAAAACGGATAAGATGGATGCGGAACGAAAACAACTATACTTGCTCGCCGACATCTGCCGGCACTGTGACAGGTGCCTAGAAGTCCAACCTCTTAACCGGTTTTCTACCCTCAGAACTTGCGGGTTGCTCGCTATCATACAGCACGGAGCTCCGCCCCTCTAGCTATTTAGATTAACTTCAAAACAAAGTAGAAACCATTAGCTCTCGTCTAACGTACTCTAAAATATTTTAATGCTGTAAGGGTGAGTTGAACGGTTAATTGTTTAATCTGGCAACTGGTAAAGGAATGTTGAAAAAGCATAAAATTACAACCCATCCCAACAGGTGCCTACAAACCCAGCCCACTAGCGTTCGTTCCCCTCTGTCTCTTTGAGAGCTGTTCCCTTATGGTCCCCGCCCCCAAGCTTAGAGCACAATCGTATGCATGCAATCCCTATAGTGTGGCGAGTATTCGACTCTCCTCTGTTTCAATGATATTCAGCACAACACTTAAAACTATTCATTTCCACTTGGATTTTAACGTTCGCGACAATCACTACGTATTTCATAGCAAGAGTAATATGTGACCGGTAATATTCACATGACTTTCCGCAGCAGACACATGAAGTAGAGAACGGTTTAACCGCTTTAACGTTTCATCCGTCCAGTTCCATGCAGAATTAGAACAACAGCCTCGTGTTTTTCTTGATGGCCATGTACGCTGACCAACCAATGACGATTTCAACTTGAAATGAAAAATATTACTTTTAAGCTTTTAAACAGAAGAAAGGATGCGCACCGCTGTTCCATCAATTCCAGCGGGACACAAATTTAATTGAGTGAACAAATTTGATTTGGATCGTCAACGCTTCTACAATGAAGTAAAAAGGACCAAATGCTACGAGTGTATGTAGAATGAAGGGCATTACTTTAATTAGTAAACATCAAAAGGGCTGGAGTTTCATGAAGATCGATTTTTGATTTAGTGACATGAGTTGACTTGAATGTTGATTCTACACATATTCGGGTATGAAATTATTAATATGTTTTAATATAGCTGCTCGCCATTACCAGTTCTAAATCTAACGAAATATATTAAGTTTCATCAAACTTTGGGAAAACAGCCACAGCGATCCTAAAAAGTAATTCAAACCAAATGAAATAATTTTAGATTAGACACCAAGAGGAGAAAGATTTCTTGTGAGAACTTTAAATTTATCCACTTACTCGGAAAACTCATTCGATAAAAATTAACATAGGTGATTATTTTTCCAATCCGTTATGAACTTTCTTAAAACAACAAATATTATAAAAATCTAGGCTCAAATAAACTTAAACTCCAGAGAATAATATCTTTACAACTTGAAGGGAACTTTAAAGAACTTCATTGACAAATAATCACCAGAATTTATTTGGTGTAAAGGATTTCCACTAACTTCTAAAATATTAATGTTAAATAAGAGCCATTCCCAACATTGAATCAAGGTTTTAAAAAATCGATAAGATGATGGAGCAACACAAACATTTATCATAAATGAACGCTTACAACCGGACGAGTGTTCATCATGGATATAGGAGAAAAATACAGTTGATGCTATTACAGTATCTGAGACTATGTTGTAAAGTTCAAACCATCGCTGTACGTTCCCGACACACAGCTGCCAATACCAATTACCTTCAAGTAAGCTGTTTGCGAGCACGTTTTACATAAAAGTTTTCGATGTCCCAAAGAAAATATCGGCGAAGTGATTAAAAATTTCCATCGATCACCGTCGGAAATTTTCAAAGCAAAAACGAGTCTGCCAATATTTGTATACACATAATAAATATTAAGAACTTGATTAAAACGGAAACTAAAATAACATATTTAGCTAGAAAGAGGCAGGCATAAGCCGCTGTCAACAGGAAACTGCCGTTGTGAATCTATTTCTGTTGGAAAACAGTCAACGCTCTCATGATCAGGAATACAAGTATTACGAACAGCGGGAATTAACGTCAATCAATTTCCTTTTACGACTGACTTTATTTTTTCCCCAGTAGCTCGTTTAATTCTCACGCCACACAACTGAAAAATTTCAATACGACTTGTAGGTTCATAGGCTCGACCGACAAGACACGTTAACTCTTAAATGGCCTCGTATTTCCCCAAGAGAAAAAAATGAAGCGCAACCACACGCTGTTCATTGGCTGATCCGACTGCCGTCAGTGTCCCAACAAGCAGAACCGTAACATGTTCTGAACTTTCTAAACGAGTGAGTGCATTGCTGGGATGATCAACACAATTTTTTCATCACACGTGTTCAAAAGAGGACATCAGCGTCCTTTTGAATTAACTTACAAATAATCATCCTCACTTCTTATAAATGACCCTCGTTGCGGCAGATCGCAAGCGTCCGGTGCGCACATTTATCAAGGGGTCGATCATGTCCGTCATGCTCACCAGTTACCCTCTTTTCCCTTCAATGCTGCCCTGCAGGGGCGGAGGAAACTACCATGAGCACACATTACGCTGCTGGCACCCTCCAGCGATGAGAATAAGTTATCAAGAGCTCCCACGCGTGTCAGCCTCGCAAGAAAAGCTGCTGTGTAGCGAAGATCTCTCGTATTAAAGTGTAATAATTTACTGAGTAAATGGGCTGCAGTCAAGTTTATTGGCAGAAAAACGTGCTCTTGTTTCAAAGTTCTTCGTAAACGAGAGAAAAAATTTTTAGGGCAAGGTGCCTGTCCTTACAGAATCCTTCTTCAACTTCAACCATACTTTGTTGTTAATGCAATAAATTTTGCTCAACGAATCAAATTCTGGTACTGATACCTGAAATTCTCCAGGGCTTGTTGAATACTCCTATATTTCTCATGAATGAAAATTCAGTCCTTTTGTTAACTTGTTAAGTACAGGTTGAAGGGTAATTCTGCTATCACAAGGACACAGGTTTTTTATAACTTATTGCTGCATGTCCCATTGTTAAAGAAAAGAGATATAAATAAGTTAGTTACTTAGGTGTCGATGATTTACTCAACTATTCTACACTCTTCTCATCAACTGAGATGTTCACGTGACGTGCTGTGTTGGTTTAGTCTTTAAAAAGACGTTGTTCGTTCACTAAATAACTCAATCTGTCATAAAAACTGCACAACACAAATGAAAGTTATGGGTAAAGAAGATGAGCTTTAATATGCATAAAATACATCTTTACATACGCAAATGCATGTACACACTATCACACCCACATTTCTACATACTAGCAATTCAACAATATGCAAAACACACTACTGCACACTCGCAATGCAACAATATGTAAAAGACGCACATACGATACAAGAAAATGTAATACACGTACACGCGATACAAGAAAGTGTGAAAAGACGTACACGCGATACAAAAAAGTGTGAAAAGACGTACACGACATACAATAAAATATAAAGAACGTGTGTATGATGCAATAAAATGAAAAAAGGATAAACCGTACAAAAATGTACAAATCGAACATGGGATACAAAATTGTTAGGCATGCACACACTGCACACAAATTTTTTAAAGGCGTACACGCAGGACAAAAGACAAGAACAAGACAAACCTTGAAAGTGAATCAAAATAAAAACAGTAATGACAAGACCGAGGGGCTTCAGAGACGCTCACAATAACAACAATGTTATTGTTTTGGAATTTAACAATGTAGTTTAATTCTCAGTAGATAAATAAATATAATAACAGATAATAAAAAATTCTAATAATCTATTTTATAAGACTCCTAACTACATTGCAGAATTGAGGTCTGTGGTGAAATCGAACACAAAGAACGACTCCTGTTCCTTTGTTTTAAAAACTGGTATTTTTTCAGGCATTCAGCTAACTTGGATATGAGCTACTGTTATTTCTTTATTTTCAGAGATTTTTTTCCATCGCTTCTTCAAGGAGCACTTGTAGAAACAAACAAAGATCTGCGGAGGCCTGTGAGCGACTCCACGACGCATACTCTTATGGGAACATGACTTGCATGAGCGTACGTGCAAAAAATAAATAAATAACCAACGATATTCAAGTACAAGCGTGAACACGTGGTCACTTATACACCAACTTACATATCATCGGATAAAAGCAAAAATAATCCAAACGTAAACGCTAGTAAAGAAGGATAAGTAGTATGAATTCAGGTGTAGCAAATGAACGTTGATCTTACCTACATATTATTGTGTAGCAATTTTTTATGTTTTGGACGAAAGTAATTCTCGACAGTAACTGAATTTTTGTTCATCCGTGTTCTGAGATGAATACACGGAAAATTAAAGTTCACTGGAGTTCAGTCGTAGGTTCTCATGTTGACTTCAGATTCACTTTGTTTATACGTACATACGTAAACATAAAACCTCAGTAAATACTGTGTTCTGCGAAGAAATAAGAACATTTTACGTCCACTGAAGTAGCTATGAAGAAATAAAGCTGCCACATCACCATAAAAACTCGTAAGCCCAAGTGTCTCAGGCCGTTAGTTGATGGAGCGCCCATTCGTGGTCACCTACTGCAATGTACCGTACCACTACCACCACTACGTCATGTACCGTACCACTACGTCATGTACCGTACCACTACCACCACTACGTCATGTACCGTATGGCTTTGTGGTTTTGGATTTATGTAGCCACCCAAAAATGTGCGAAACGGCTCGTTTCTATTGTTTATTCTATTTTATTCGCTAATTAAAAAGTAATCAGAAAAACAATTCAAATCGTTGTATGAAAAAGTAATGAAAGTTTTATTGCCGAATGCATAAATAGTAAAAACGTTAAAACAACGAGGTCAACAACATGAGAGAAAATTTTTTCATTGGCGAATTCTTCAATGTGAACTCGATGTTACCACTAACTTAAAAACTACTAAAGATGAGACTCACTTGATTCTTTTGGACAACAGTCTAATTTATGACGGAGTTCTTTAAAAAAATAAATATTTAATTGTAACCACGTTAGCTCAAAGCAAATGTTGAGCTTGATTAAACCTACAACTGATGATCGTTAGAGTCATTCTATAAGCTAATTATTATTCCAACACTTGACCCAGTGTCAAGCTAAGAAATTTACTAAACAAAGATATTTACATACAAGCTGAAGATATTTAGGAAGTAAAAAAATGTTCACTGCTTTTCCCTTTAGTCAAGGAGCCCAATTAAGTTCACATTTTGAAGAAAATATAAAATCCCTTTCATTGCTATGGTGTTCATCGAGCTCAAGGATTTTCAGTCAGAAATATTCGTTTATGAACCGAATAACGAAATAATTATTTTTTCTTAAATGAGAGTAGCCATCATAGAGACGTGAATCACTAATACTTGATTTTGAAAGCTATTTTAAAATTTAAAATTTCTCTTAGTGATATAGACTATGTCAAGGTTTCGGGTTGAAACTTTTATATAATAATTTGGAAAAACAGATTGCGTGTCTCCGAGAACTTCCTTGAATGAGTGCTTAACTTTAAGCTGAGATTCATGAACGTCCAAGTTGTGCAAGCTGTGCATCAAAGTACGTACGTTGAAGTTGTCGTACTGTTTACACGAGCGTCTCAGGTCATCCTTGAAGAAACATTCCCCTGTGCACGTGTCTGCCAGATCCTTCAGTTGTCTCTCATCAGCAGCTCGACTTCTCGGCGCCAGGCAAAATTTCACGTGTCAATTTCAGTTACAGCTAAAATTGGTTTTACGTTTCATGGTTTCAGTTACAGCTAAAATTGATTTTACGTTTCATGGTTTCAGTTACAGCTAAAATTGATTTTACTTTTCATGGTTTCAGTTACAATCAAAATTGATTTTACGTTTCATGGTTTCAGTTACAGCTAAAATTAATTTTACGTTTCATGATTTCAGTTACAGCTAAAATCAATTTTACGTTTCATGATTTCAGTAACAACTAAAATTATAGTTGTAACGGGTATCCATAATCACAAATGTATTATATGTTTAGAAAATAATATGCATCCTATTCAGACGGTCGATTAAAGCGTTCGAGTTCCGATGCCAATAATTATTTGTAATAACGTAGTCGAAACTAAAAAATATCAAGGCCATTTTCATTCCTATTCGAGTCATTTTTTTCCTACTTCCAAGAAATATACTGACGACCACACACACCACAATCGTTAATTGACTTGACATAAAAAATTCATTACGACTATAAAATTCGAGCCAACACCATTCGGGTGGATCACTCTGTCTGCAGTCGATGCTCAGTTCTACAAAGCAAGTAAACTTCGTACAAAAAAGGATGTCAGACAACGTCCGATGTGTTGGGTGCTTCTCAGGAGTCAAGTTCAGGAGCTCAGATGCATGCACGGCTGCAGCATCACCGGAACAATCTCAGATGACAGAAACTGGCGCACAAAAACGCGCGTTTATTAAGACCCTCGAACATCACTGGCGAGCTGCAAGCTGCCAGACTGTTTTCTTGCTTGGCCTTCAGAGGAGGAAGATTAAGTGACTGAGTTCAGCTGAGGTCAGGAGCCTGGTGAGTAAGTGTATGGGTGGACGCTGGTCTGACTATGAGTTGTGAGAAACCACCAACGAAAAGCTGTAGTAGTACGTACGTATACCGCAACTCAATGAAGGAGGACTTTACACAGAGTAGCTCACAGTGCCACAGGGTAGTACTATATTAAAAGAAATCGTAGTTAAAAGACTCTGTATACACAGATGTACATAAAGTCTGTTTTCAGGATCTTGAAAAATATCTTCGAACATGGGGACAAAGTCATGGATTGGTTGAAATCTCGTTTTCCTGGGCGGGTCATTTCGAGGTATGGGGATGTCCTGCGGCCACTGGGATCTCCAGATCTGTTTTCCTCGCATTTTTATTTATGGTGCTTTATGAACAAGAAGGTTTTCAGTCTAAATATAGATAGTATCCCTGACACGAAGGGGAAAGCGCGGAAAGTCATCGCTGCTATACCCAGTGAAACTCTACGGAACGTAATCTGTGATTTCGACCGTCGGCTATCCTGCTGCATTGAAGCAGGAGGAGCTCAGTTTAAAAATTTGTACCATGTGTAAATAAATCATTTTCTCAGCTTGCCGATGATGGTTGTATTCATTTCTCCCGCTGAACAGAAAATAAGTTATTGCAATTTAAAGAGTATATACTTTTTTTAGGCCACCGTGTATGCATAGTAATGAAAACAAGGTAAAAAATCTGAAGTAATTGTTCAGAAATTTACTGAGACTCGCAATTGTCTACAAATTTACGGAGACTCACTCAAAGATAAAAAAAGCGGTTACGAGATTCAGAGCTGCCCGTGTTCGTACACGTTACGAATGGTGGAAGGGTGAGGGGTTGAGGGGTTGAGGGGTTGAGGGGTTGA
>VCRD01003835.1:39594-54417 GCA_006783055.1 Trinorchestia longiramus
ACCATCAATTTAATATAATAAAAAGAAAAAATTCAAAGTTGATGCAATTTATATGTATATTTACTCATTTCAATATAGAATCCCCGTCAAAATATTTTTTTATCCTCTACATTAAAATGCGTGCATTTAAGGGTTAATTTTAATGGGGCCGGCGTTTTCTAAGCAATACAGAGTGCGGCAACAAAACTACCTTTTTAATAAAGTTTTGTTTTGAAAAAAGGAAGTTATGTTGCCGCACCCTGTATAAAAAAGATTTATAATGCACTGCTCATTATCAGGGCAGCTCTTGCTTCACCTGCCTACACAGGTTGCTTGGTGCTGTGCTTCCTATGTACACACGAACAAATGGACACACATTCATACTTACATACATACTTCATCACGTACATACTCATGCTTCCACGCTTGGATAGGTATACTATTTATCTGGGTAAACGTGCATATCTAGCTGAACACCAACGGACTGGTGTGTATAGAACCCTACCTAGAGTTCTACGTGCGCACCTACATTCCTATCCAAGCACCTACCATCATATCCAAGCACCTACCATCATATCCAAGCACCTACCATCATATCCAAGCACCTACCATCATATCCAAGCACCTACCATCATATCCAAACACCTACCATCATATCCAAGCACCTACCATCATATCTAAGCACCTACCATCATATCCAAGCACCTACCATCATATCCAAGCACCTACCATCATATCCAAGCTCCTAGAATCCTATCCAAACGCTTGTAATCCTACCTACACAGCTAGAACCTGACATATGCACCTTAAATCCTACTTATGCATCTGTGTAGAATCTTATATTTACGCCTAGAATCCTACCTACACTCCTAGCATCTTACCTTCACACTCAGAATTTTACTTACACACCTAAAATTGTACTTACGAGTCTAGTATCTTCTTTGCAGTCTTAGAATTATACTTGGCGCCTAGCATCCTATACACGCATCTATAATCCTACCTACGCACTCAGAATCCTATACAGTATGGACAACAAAAAAGTAAACCCAACCTTAAATGTTAATTACTTCACAGTGAATGAAGATATTTACGGTCTGTTATTTGCATTAAGTGCAGAGAAATGTTCTCCATAAAAATATCAAGTCACATCAAATTCGTTCCACTTCTATCTCTCACCAATGAGATAAATAATAGCTGTAAAAATGTGAGTTGCACATGAAGTATATTAAAATTAGGATTGATAGCCAACTTTTAAACATTAGTAACTTTCGATAACAATACTTAAGTTCCATTTAAACAGAAGAAATAGCACAGAATTGTCATCATCCTCCTTCCAAAGAATTGTTCATAATGATACGCAATATTATCCTTACAGAGCTAAAGTTAAGCAACAACTTCTCGAAGGAGATTATACTCGTCGCTTAAGATTTGCTCACTGGTTCACTGAACGACCAGAAATGTTTACTAAAGGGTTAGTGGTGGGAGATGAAAGTGCATTTCATATGAATGAAGCAGTAAATAAGCAGATCTGTAGGCATTATGCGCCGAAAACCATCTTCCTGAACAAAATACTCGTGAAAGCAGCATGAGTAGCATAAAAAAAATGGTCCAATGGTGCCGCGCAAACTCAACCAAAGAGACACCTTTTCTCTACTAATGCTGATTTCATTAGTATTTTGTTCAGGAAGATGGTTTTTCGGCGCATAATGCCTACAGATCTGCTTATTTACTACTTCATTCATATGAAATGCGCGTTCATCTCGCACCACTAACCATTTAGTAAAAATTTCTGGACGTTCAACGAACCAGTGAGCAAATCTTAAGCGACGAGGATAATCTCCTTCGAGAAGTTGTTGCTTAACTTTAGCTCTGTAAGGATAATATTGCAAATCATAACGAACAATTCTTTGGAAGGAGGATGATGACAATTCTGTGCTATTTCTTCTGTGCAAATGAAACAAGTATTTTTATCGAAAATTACTAATGTTTAAAAGTCGGCTATCAATCCTAATCTTAATATACTTCATGTGCAAATCAAATTTTTACAGCTATTATTTATCTCACTGGGGAGAAATAGAAGGGGAACGAGTTTGATGTGACTTGACATTTTTATGGAGAATATTTCTCTGCACTTAATGCAAATAACAGACCTTAAATATCTTCATTCACTGTGAAGTAATTAACATTTAAAGTTGGGTTTACTTTTTTGTGGTCTACACTGTATACGCACCTAGAATCAAACCTACAAACACACCTAGAATCAAACCTACTTACACACCTAGAATCAAACCTACTTACACACCTAGAATCAAACCTAAATACACACCTAGAATCAAACCTAAATACACACCTAGAATCAAACCTACATACACACCTAGAATCAAACCTAAATACACACCTAGAATCAAACCTACATGCACACCTAGAATCAAACGTAAATATACACCTAGAATCAAACCTACTTACACGCCTAGAATCCTACTTACACACACCTAGAATCCTGGTTACGCACCTACATATACATATGCTTTTATGCAACCGCCTCACCTAGAGGTTACTGAATAAAAGGAACCTTTCAGTTTAGTAAGCAGAGACCCTACAAAAATGCAAAAAAATATTACTAAACGAAAAATAAATACTGCCTACATTCTTCCAATAAAGATACGTAAATGAATTATTTTGAAGAACTGGACTGAACACGGCCTAAATTTAAACATTTTTACCTGGTTAAGTATTCCTTTCTAAAGGACTACAAAATTTAATATGCATTTTTATTTAATATGCATTAACATAAAAAATAAGCATTATAGGAGTTATTTTACTACCTAATTTAGAGTATTTGAATATTAAGTATTGTGTTTTATATACAAAAAAGACTTTAGCAATCATTAAGAAACCTGTGTAAAATTTTATACCCTACTTAACCTGTTTTTCCTTTGAACTTTTTCTTTCCTTCTGTGCGTTGCTTCACAAGCTTTAATAGAAAAAACTTTTTATCAAAGCAGTTCCAAGCAAATTTATTCAGGTCACAGTAGCAAATAAGTGAAAACCTTTCTTTCAGTAAAAACTTCCTCCGAACACAAAACGGAATCACTTATGAAATCAGAGTACTTGAAAATATTCTTCAAAAAAGCTATTTTTTTATAAGACTCAAACATTCCAATGAGGTCAAAATCCTTAGAACTACTCAACAGATACTATGAAATGTCAATCTTTTAAGACAAGCCAAAATTTTATTTAACTCTAGAAAATTCTTTTCGAGTCGCTCGAAATCCTTTTTTGGCCATAAGATGGAAGAGAGCAACCGGCAAGAGTAGTTGTATGCATGTCAAGTGGTATGGGTCGGGAACATCATCAGTTCTGAACAACACCTGCTCCAGTTCTCCCACACCATTAACTGCTTCACTCGTTAGACCTACAGCCGGTGTCAGGTCCAACAACCTACAGGTCTCCCCTTCAACTGCCGTCACTCATCTTGGAACTTAGAAATGTTCGGATGTTTATGTCCCTAAAATACTTCGACTCGCCGTTAATAGCCTTTGTAATCTTAGCATTAAATTTCGATACTCCCCATAATCCTACTTCGTTTTTTGCAATTCGTCATGTATGAAGTGAGCACATTAAATTCCCATGATTAAAACCATGACCCTATAAAACAAAGTTTCTGTTTCGATAAACGTTTAGCACGTTTGGAATACGAATGTGATTCATTTAATAATATATTTGCTTTTTGATAAATTACAAGACTGGTAGGATTTGAAAACCATACCGTAAACACCTATTTCAACAAGAATACATGAACAATTATGGATGTACTTGTTGAAAGCACTGCATCCAACTTTCATAATTCATCTCTGAATGTTTATGGAGCGTACTAGTTCGTGAATATCATAATTTCTCTTACGATATAGTAACTTTTTAGTTGAACCTAATGCAGGACCAAGTGTTGGCTGCCACTTTATTTGTCACGTTCTGTTTTTACAGTCGCGTTCTTTTTTTCGCTGTTGCGTTCTTTTTTCGTTGTCACGTTATTTTTTACAGCCACGTTATTTTTTCCCAGCCACATTATTATTTCACTACTACGTTATTTTTTCACTGCCACGTTATTTTTTCACTGTCACGTTATTTTTTCACTGTCACGTGATTTTTTCACTGTCACGTGATTTTTTCACTGTCACGTGATTTTTTCACTCCTACGTTATTTTTTTCGCGGTAACGTTATTTTTTTCGCGGTAACGTTATTTTTTTCGCGGTAACGTTATTTTTTCACAGTCATGTGATTTTTTCACAGTCATGTGATTTTTTCACAGTCGCGTGATTTTTTCACAGTCACGTGATTTTTTCACAGTCACGTTATTTTTTCACTGTCACGTTATTTTTTCACTGTCACGTTATTTTTTCACTGTCACGTTATTTTTTCACTGTCACGTTATTTTTTCACTGTCACGTTATTTTTTCACTGTCACGTTATTTTTTCACTGTCACGTTATTTTTTCACTGTTACGTAATTTTTTCGCGGTCACATTATTTTTTCATTGTCACATTTTTTCACTACTCTACAGATTACGCGTAGCAGGCGCACGATCTCTAGACCCTCTCATACGTTCGTGGAGTCTAAGACGAGATGAGCAAGAAAATGTTTACGCGTCTGCAATGTGATCCAGCAATAAAAAAAAGAGTACCAAGAAGCCTAAGAAATATGTCGCATGGGAGCAGCAGAAGCATTAATGTGTCCGACACGAGACGCTAGGGTGTCATGCTCAGCATGCACTCGTGGCTGTGTTGTCACAAGACCTCTGTCGTCTAGGAAAGGATGAAATAAGGGGAGGTAATGAACATAGAGTGAAAGAGACTGAAAAAGGACTATTGGAGGTACATACGCACTGCATCAAGAAAATTGTAATGTATTAACCCTATCATGCGTGAATTAACATGTGCTGGAACATGAAATTATTTTATATAATAGTAAGAATGCGTTACTACGAGGGTAAGTAATACAAAAAGTGCAATACGAGACAATACTTTGCAACCCCTAACTCCCATTTCTGTGTAACTCATCAATGTTTATCTTGAAAATGCAACTATTAATACTCCAAAAATTGATTTGAAGTTAATACAGACTAGAATCTAGATTTGTCCTGAAAGTTTTCATTTTAAATGACTAATTGATCATGCATAATCGTACCTATTTTATATTAGTCATGGTGATCCTCAAGGATCTGTCATAGGACTTATCCTTTTTCATATTCCTGGAGAATGCTGCGCGTCGCTGAATAATTTTCAGCACTTTACAGGATCGCCTTAGCTTAGAATTGGTATCAGATTGTCAATCGATTGGAGCCACGAATTATTTGGCTAGATTTCATGAAGTCAAGAAGACCCATTTTGCTAACAAAGAATTTTCAGATACGGTCACTAAAGAAATTGAAGTTACTAGCATAACTATGCAATATTATCAATTATAGGAATATCAGTATGAACCAATATCCATTGTCGACACTGGTTCTTCAAATGAATGGTCGTATTTTGAAAGTTTCATGCACGTATGCAGAAAATAAGATAAAATACTATCTATACTATCTACTTATCTATAACTTGATCATTCATGGTTCTTACTAGCCGCTGTATCTCTGCTATATTTTATATCCTCCTTGGATGCTTTAGATACATAATTAGGTCCTCAAAATATTTATAAAAATATCTTTGACAACAGTATCACAAATACGAATAAAACAACAGCATGTACTTGAAAACCGAAGCCATCCGCTACTTCCGGATTAATCCTTCAGAAGATAGGTAAATATTAACACGTTTGTTGCGATTGCCTGATTGGTGTAAAACTTCACTTTGTACGCATAGTCACTAGAAGGATCTGAAAAAATTACAGAACCTAACCTAAGTGACCCACCGGTGGGTCGCATCGCAACAAACGTGTTAACATACATATGGGATAGAATTCTAATATACCGATTATACTCGCTGGTATTCTGATAAAAGAGGATAGGAAGTTCAATCGAAGTTCGATCGCGAAGTACAGTTGCAAAAAAAATCGTAAGCATAATCTTGGTAAATTTTCATGTCTTGGACTCGATTTTTACTTATTCCAATACTTATCTGAGAACATAAGTATTGAAAAAATAATTTTCGATACTAGTGTGCATTTACGTTCAACTAGTCGGTACGATATGCAACATAGTTCACTCACCGATACACAGAATGCAAACAAGTTCAAAACACGAATAAAATATAAACAGATACGAAAAACTCGTATCGAATGATTAGTAAATGAATATTGACATATTTTACTAACCCATTCATAAAGCAAAAGACAATATCTAGGTTTGTAAATTTTAGATCACTTACCTTCTGCCGCATGTAAAGGGGATACTGATGGATGAAGCCGGCTTTGTAATTGGGCGGAGCGTTGAGTAGGCAGGCAACCCTCAAACGACGATTGGCTCACGAGTTGCTTAGTCTTCAAAACATGATTTACACGACAGTCGCTTGTTTGGAGAGCTTGTTTTTCAGAGGAATGCTGTAAGCCACTGTTGTCTTTGAAGATATTGTGGCTCAGTGAGACAGCGGGCAATTCGTGTTTTTGTAGTTTTTTGGAAATCGCCTGCCAATTTTCGTGTGCCTGTATATGTTCTTCAGGCTCAATGAAACTTTCAGGACCATTTCTATTTGAATTTTTAACCGACAAGTTTAAATAATTGCCTTTGGTTTCATTTCTCGTTTCTTTCCCTAAATCCTGCACGAAGTCAGCGTTTTCAACGGTCGTAAATGATCTTGAGGGTGATGTAGAAGAATTAGGTTGCCCCAAGTTCATAAGAAGCTCATTTGCTTTTTCTATGAAACACTGATCAATTTTTTTAAGGTCTCCATCTTCTAACTTATTATTATCTGGGCAAAGTGCATCCAAAGCTGGTCCACTAAGGTCAGGTAAACTTTGAGCGCTTGGTCTTCTTTCCTCCCTAATCGACATATATTTTATGTAGTCATCTGTGTTGTCGTTTTGACCTAGAGGTAAATCAAAAGACTTCGATTGAGTTGATCCACGATCTGGTCGAGTATGAGAAGAAAGATTATGACGCCTCGTTGCCAGTCTAATTTCTGCCTGTTGTGTGTGCTGATACTCGTTTCTCTGAAAACTTGAGAAGCTTTTTTCAGGGATAGATTTTACTAACTCAGAAGCCTTGCCACAAGCGTCTAAACTATTTTTTACAGTACTTTCAGAATCTTTTGAATTTAGTCTTGAAGAAAATTTTTTCCTTTTTTCGTCTGCTGGGTCGTTATAAATAGTAGATTCTAACGTTGAGGAGTGCGTATTACTAAGAGGGAAATTCGGCTGATGAATTGGTTTGAAATAGTTATTTTTAATTTCGATTGGGGAAACGTTATGTAAACTTCGACAGTTTGGCACAAGATTATCAAATTGGGGAACTTTAATGAACGATGTGGAGAGTACGTTTTCATCATGTACGTGACCCCTTGAATCGGGCAGATCTAAGGATTGAGTTTGTCGCGGTAATTTCCTCCTTCTTCGATTATCATACTGTTGATTAACTGAAGAATACGGTGTTTTGTGTTCGGCCAGTTTGTACAAGTCCCCGCTTGAACTTCTGAAGACAGATGGAGCACTTCTTTCTTTCTTCGAGCACAGAGAAAATTCGCTCCCGCATGAATTCCATTGCAAGTTCTGTCCGACGCGTGTAAATGAACTGCTTCTGCGACGCATGTATTCAGAATACGAAGGAAGACTAGTTTTCGAGGAGGAATTGGTCTGCAGCGAAGTTTTGTCTAGTGTATCTTGGCCTATTCCGTCTAAGCTTCTGCCCAAGGAAATTAATGCTTCTTGATACTGTGGAGGTGGTCGTCGATAAGTTCCCACGTACTCGATATCTTTTTCATTTTTTGTACCGACATTCGGATCATCTCCGTAGATTTCTTGTTCCGCCGGGTTCTTTACGTTTGTCACTACCGGGAAACTCTTTGAACTGGTTTGCTTTGGATGGAAGTCAAATTGGCTCTGGTTTTGGAAATTGTTTGCTGGGATGGTTGCTCGACGAGAATACAATTTTATATTTGATGTTTTTTCTTCTCGATCAACAGGATAGCTTATCGATCCGCAGGGATAACTAACTTGCGTGCATTTGATCACATCAGGTCCCAAGAACATGTGACACGAGCCAGTTTTAGAAGCACCTTCTGGCTCAAATGGGCTACGTGAAATAGTTGGTGACAAAGAAGATGAAAGAGGATCAATAGGTAGAGACATCATGTTTGCAGCTTGGGTCTTCTGATCTCGTATGCAGTGCGTGTCACTATCCCAATTCATGACATTTTGCACTAACTTGTTTATTTCTATACTCTTTTTGTTCAGGCTTTGACTAGCAGAATCTTCAAAAGCTCGGTCACTGGCGACTTCGTCCGGCGTGTCTGTCACGTGTAGTTTGCTAAATTGAGTCACAGTGTCCATTTTGAATACTTTTGGTCTGGTTGGATTATTAGTACGTTAGTATAAAAATAGTCTTTGCTTAATTTGTTGAATTCCGTAATTTAAAATTCACACTAAAAACGAATAATTTTTCATTCTCGTGATCACGCGGGCTTAGTTTTCAAGCACATGTCATAATTCACTATTTGACATTAAATGCCGTGTAAAAGAGTTTCTACGCAATACTTCGGCTGGTGACTATGAGTTATATTGAAAATTTTGTTGAAGAAAAAACACTCCATCTTAAAACGTAGATTTCACTTTTGTTTTCTTATATGTAGCATAACACAATTATATTCCATCACATAAACAACTATTCACTGAAAAGAAACGTGTTTCCATTACTGCAGATAAATAATTATTATTGATACAGGCACAAAAAACCTGGATGATATGACACACTGATTAAATCCCTTGCATACGAGTATAAATAAAACTAGTACTCTATGAAAATCTTACTTCATTTAGTTAAATTTTAATGGACCATACGAACATGATCTGGAAAAAATCCACGGTCTAACTATCTCAACATCGAGATAAGATACCAAGTCTACAAAGTTCAGTACATTGGCAGGATATTATGGATGTTAGGTCCTAGTACAGGGTGCAGCAACATAACTTTCTTTATCGCCTTTCATAAAGTTATAAAAAAAGGAAGTTAAAAAAAATTGCAATAATTTTTTAATGCAATTAATATTATTGATACTTGCACTTATTTTACATCTGGGGTCCAGATGTGCTTTTCAACACCAATTATTTCTTCATCATGATTTAAGAATAACTGGGAGCAACTACTGCACTTCCCTACACAACGCCTGCCTCCAAGCAGTTTAGACCCACAAGCTCAGGTGCTATTGAAGTTGTACGCCAAAATAAAATAAAATTCTAGTACATCGAGTCAGAAGTTTGCCCATCAGTCTTGCTGATGAGAACAGTAATGTATTTACTTTGCTTTAAGCATAAGATAAATTCAAGAATGAACTAAATGGGTGTTAAAAAAGTAGCTCACTGCACAAGTGAATTGAGGATTTTTGTTCATGTACTAAGACCCACTTTTATGACCTGTGATAAAGTTATAATCATATCAACTTGAGAAAGTTAACAAAAACTATTCTGACTAACTTTGATCATTAAAATGATAAAACCAAAGACATCCCAAACAACTGAACTTCCCCAGTATTGTCAATGCTGTTTGTAGGAATCTCCTCCTTCGGGACTCCCCGACTTGTCACGTATAAGCCCGCGCAGGTGTTATGTCAGTCTAACACCGAGACACTAGGACTAGAGGCACGGTGCCGGTCAGGTGTTGGGAAGATTCTCCCAGCTCCGCGCTGTAAATTGTAATACCCTATTAAATAGTAAACTGTCGTCTCCACCTGAGTTGTTAATACGCCTTGATACCACGGACAATTAGAGGAACTTCCGTAGTTCGTAGTTCCTAGTTCCTGGACCTCACGGTTTATAGAGAACTCACTAAGATAACCGGGAGAAACCCGACAAGTTTGTTATGTAAGAAACTTGCAAAACAGCAACTCACAAGTTACGTGGTCTCAATACCTAATATAAACACCAGTTCCAAAGAGAAAACAGAGCTGGATATATACTAACAGACGCAGTTGCGGCTGAAAACAGCAGTTTCATAGAGGGTGCAATACGGGATATTTACCAGCGCACACAGTTGCAGCTGTAAACAGCAGTTTTAAACAGAAAAAAGCCGCACACTTTCTGTGATATTTACCATCGCACATTTTTGGTGAGCAGAAGTAAAATCCCAGCACACCTGAAAAATTTCTATTATTTTGAGATTCAATGGAAGGGTCAGAGTAAAAAAATAACCTGTTATTGTTGACAGATTTCATGCAAGTGATTCAAAGTAGTCTGCGGTGCACTAACTTATTCTATTTACTTCATCTGCATTACAGTTACGTTCAGCTATTCACTAACACAAAATAATAATCCTGGAATAATACTATAAATAATACATTTAACAATTGCTTCACAAATAATTGAAGGCACAAAAGTGACGTTGATCACAGTTTAAAAACACAAAATGCAATACTGCCTCTAATAATAAACATTCCACAAGCTCGGTCAGGGCTGGCTTGGTAAACTTAGACTTACATTTGAGGGCCAGCGTTTGGCTGGGGCTCTTTGGACTCTTTTGTTAGTTTTCAATTTCTTTCTTCCACTTATCGAAATCCCACTCCATTCCTTTACTTTTTAGAGCACCTGCGTGCTGAACGTCTGGCCTCGTCTGGGAGACGTAGGACTGGACAACATCTAAAGCCTGGACGCGGACCAGTTTGTTGCCGGTAGTATTGCAGATGCTTCTTGTAATCCTAGAAGAAATTTAATTAAATAAACCTGAATTACAGAATTCAAACACCATTCAACGAGTACAATGACCATTACAAAATGTTGCCTGTTGTAAAAAGATGATACGACTCAGTAAGCTGTAGTGAAAAGTAGCTAAATTTGAAATATACTTATTTTTGTGTTGTCACAACACATTATGCCTCTCTCTACTGTCACTCTTTTTAAGGCTTCATTCCTCTCACCCTCAGGTAAAGTGGCTCATGTAATCCTCGAGTACGTGTCTTCTTACGCAAAGCGTGAGTTTTTCCACCACTAAAATTCTTCTGAATTCTTGAAATTTTTACCGTGAAGTAGTTTTGCGTTCTTGCAGTCTCAGGCAGCGCAGTTTATATCATTTTGAGCGTAAATGTCTCTGTTTTCAAAAAGTTATGCAGTACGAAGTGTAAGAACAAAAATTGGCCACCTTAATACCAACTTTGTTTCCAGTAATTTTAAGCGATTCTTGAGAAGTTTTTCTGTTTTATTTTTTACTTTTTCCTCAACAAATATCTGTACACTGATATTGTACGATTCTTTTAGCTCTAAGATAGCAAGAGTTTCTTATCTTATTATATAGCGGATAACAATGAACTTTGCCTCATATTTTCTTCTACTATTACGTAAGCCTCAAAAGCTGCTATCCTTTACTTGATTATCTCATTTTTTTATCGAGCAGCTGATGTCGTTAACTTGGGGAGAAAGTTTCTGTGAAAACGTCCTTAATTAAGGGCACAACTTTTAATGTGCCCTTAATTAAGGGCACAACAACATACATAATATAGAGCACAACAACATACATAATATAGAGCACAACAACACACATAATATAGAGCACAACAGCATGTTATCCTAAATCACACACTGCATGTAACTAATCACACAAGGCAGGGGGGAGCAGGGAGGAGAGTGTGAGGCCTGCATGATTGATTATTTACTTGTCAGTGTGCTGCTTCTGCGGCCAGTGTGTGTGCAGTGCAGTGCTGCAGCTGAGTTGTGTGTACTACTGTCATGACATTACATGCACCTGTATAACACCAGAGTACCTGTAGTGCACCACCAGAACACCACTGGTGCACCACCAGAGCACCACTGGTGCACCACCAGAGCACCACTGGTGCACCACCAGAGCACCACTATCTCACCACTGGCGCGTTGCCAACACCATCACTGCAGCCACTCATGAATTCAGTCAGCACTCGAGGAGCGAGCTGACACTGCCGTGAGCTGACACTGCAGCGAGCTGACACTGAAGAGAACTGGCACTGAAGATTGCTAACGTTGTAGTGAGCTGACACTGAAGATAGCTGACACTGTAGATAGCTGACATTACCGCGAACTGATATTGTAGATAGCTGAAATTGCGGCGAGCTGACACTGTCGATGGTCGACAAAACAGCGAGCTGACACTGTAGATGGTCGATACAGCAGCGAGCTGACACTGTAGATGGTAGACACAACAGCGAGCTGACACTGTAGATGTTCTTAAGTTGCAGTCACTTTGTAAAGATATTCATTTATTTATAGATATCATCACAACACAACAAACTTGCTATAATACAAGAAAGTGGAAATCACAAATTTGTAAAAATTACCAAACACTTTCTGCCTGCGTTTTACACCCAGTCCTTGTAATTTTGTACTTCCTACAACTCTAAATATAATTTTATAATTCTATATTATACTCACTAGGCACGCAAGCCTCTGCGTTCATATAAATGTTTGCGATAGCCAGCTGGCTGTCTCACGTCCATTCAGTTTTCTGCCCCACCATTCACAACAGTGAAAGCGTCGTCAATTTCAGAATATTCATCTCTATTATTTAAGAGTATACAGCATTTTAATGCGTTTCCTTGTTCTGATAGCCAACATCATTAGTCCGTTTTTGGGCCACTCGAAGAGCAGTAAGTGGAGAGTGCATCAAGAAGAAACAAGAACAACATTTTGAGTATTCTGCGTGTTCCCATTTTCTGTTAATTTGTCACAAGGAGGAAAGAACCCGAAACCTCCAGTACATTAACCGCCTCTAGTTTAGCGCGCTAAATTTTTACCTGAAAATTAGGCAGCCGTAATTATTTTTTATGAACCGACAAAGTGTGTCAAAAATTCACCCACACATGACAGATCTCTAGTGTTGGAGCACAGGTCACCTGCCCATGCAGGTGGTCTTCATCTGAACTATGAGAACTATGCGTCAGAAATACAAGTGAGGAAATAGCGTCCTTGGCACCACATGAACGTTCAGTCATGTCGCAGATAATTAGCCGTCTATGCACTCATCTCAAAGAGCATCCTAGAAAGTTTATCTAATTTCTATAGTTATGGTTGATTTCCGGCACACTCTATGAGAGTAAATAATCTGAACTCAGTTTCTTGTTAGTTTCCGGAATGTCTTCGCAGAATGTCTTTAGTTTTAGCTAGAGAAAAAACAATATTTACCGCTGTACACAATAGTGTTGGTCAACGCAAAAGTACCTAGAAGCAAAACATTTCGCGAGGTCTTGACAATATCTGCTCTGAATTCCATGTTCAGCCACACCTTAGGGAAGAATTATTTATTAATCAAACAGAAAAATAGCGAAAACATAAAATTTCCTTTCAGTTTATTGTTTGTTTCTTGAGGGTTGCATGAGTGATGAAGACGCGAGAAAACACCCCAATTTCTGTATTCTACGCCTGACTGCACCAAGCACTCCCACAGATGTCTTATGAAGATACATTTATGATGCACTCTGTTATTTATATACACTTGATTACATGACACACACACTACTCATCTACCACAAATGATATTCAGCGACGTAAACTCATCGTATTGACACAGCACAGTCACTCCTGTAGAAGAGCAGACGGTAAAAATGTTAACGGTGAGCCGAGAGTTGATATTTGATTACTAAGAATGAGCGATAAGAGCCAGCTGCACACGAGTGCCGTGAGAACATGATTATTGCAGAACGGGTGAGGAACAAGTGTTTACTAACTTGCACAAATTAATCTACTTATATAATACACAGTGTATCTCCATCTCTCTCTCTCTCTATCTGTGTGTGAAAACTCAAGAAAAATTATTGAATTGAAATCACAGCGGGTATACATAAGCATTGTATTGCGGATACCAAAAAACGCCGGATTACTATAAAATACGCTAATTTTTTCCCGTTATCATCCTTCTTTTACTACACGGTCATGTTATCGGTAGATAAACTATAGAATGTAAGTTCTGCATACATTCCTGAAAAAATCTTGAAATTCTGATAGAACCACGGGTAAAACTGAAAAATGCATTTTATTTCCTAGATCCTTGATTTTATCACTTTTATATCGTGAACTTTTCCCATATATTATCTAAGCCACGTTGTCGGTAGCTAAGATACAGAAAGAAAGGTCTGTATATATTCATGAAAAATATTCATTTAAAACACAATAATTCGTCGTAAGTCTTTTATACCCTTCTTCTTTATAATTATTAGATCAACACGTGAAAAATCACAGTTTTTAGTGGATTTTTCATTTTAATTTGCCAGTGGACGCGGGCATTGCGAAAGAGTATTGCCTTTGGTATCCACAATACAATGCTTACAATGCATGTATACCCTACGAAATTTCCTCTTATCTAAATCCGTAAGAGCGTCTACTATACAGGGTGGCCCATAAGTAAGGTAACTTTTTAAAACTATTTTCAAGGAAATCACAATTCCGAAAACAATACTTCAATTTACAAAATCTTTGGCCTTATACTAAGTGGTAGCAGGTTACAGGTCAAACTAATTTAAAACATTTCTTTTCGTATTATTAATTTAAAATATCAAAGCATCATGGTGAATTCGAACAGAAAAAGGTCAAAAGAAAATTTCTGTTTGTATAAATAAGCCGATTGTGTATTTCTGGATACCATAATGCAAGTGAAAGGGAATTAAATTGCCACAGAAAAATTATGCAATAGAATGATTTCTTCTATTTCTGAAGCTTTATCCTTGTTGCTATCATAGCTATCG
>VCRD01003836.1:15741-30688 GCA_006783055.1 Trinorchestia longiramus
GCTTCTTGTAGATAGCAACATGCATCTCAATACACAGCTTCTTGTAGATTGTAACATGCATCTCAATACACAGCTTCTTATAGATAGCAACATGCATCTCAATACACAGCTTCTTGTAGATTGTAACATGCATCTCAATACACAGCTTCTTGTAGATAGCAACATGCATCTCAATACACAGCTTCTTGTAGGCAGCAACATGCATCTCACTGTATAACTTCTCGTGATTTACATCTTGCCTTTCAGTCCACAACTTCTAGTAGATTACAATTTTGGTGATTGAAAACACATGTCTCAGCATCAAAGGCTCACATCCATAGGTCCTGGTCTTCAAAAAAGACTTGTTTCAGTTCATTTAAGTCGATAACGTTTAGACTGAAGAACAACGCTTAAAAGTGTGTTTTCGCAATACATCATAGTTCGGCGTGATTTATTATGACGGTAAAAGCAAGCTCAAGGAAGAATTGGTAATGGATTGCTCTATGTCAGTATATACGTCAGCAAAACTGTGCAGTTCAGAGGTAGTTGTTAAATTTTGTGAAAGGTGATCACTGCTACCGCCATATGATTATCATTCAAAAGAAGGAGAGAGTTAATGCTGATGTGCGTAGCACCTTTTTGTACAAAGTCTAAGAAAAGAAGGTACACACATAAGCATCTTCTTTAGGAGTTCCATAGGATCTCGCTGTCCAGCAACGGAAATTAAAGCCTGACAACTCACCTTCTCATACATCAGAGTAAGAAAATTATGATTGATTCAGAAAATGAAAAATTTGTTATCACAAGTAGCTTCGCTCAAAACTACGATTCGAAAGTCCTAAGGAAAATACCTAAAACCCTTATCTCATAAACACACACGAGACATGAACAAAAGGTGTGGGCAAGTTTGAAATAAGAATGAGAAAGCATTCATTCGCCATCATTGGTTCTTGGGGACGGGAATGCGGGGAAGTCATTTCTAGGAAAGGTAGGTCCAAATTTTTCCCCGTCAAGTGTCCAATTACAGAGCCTCTGCAAGCTGTTTCCTTAACTTCTAATTACTGCAAAGCTTGAGTGTAACTTTTTATGCTACATCAGTTCATTAACTATTGACCAAGTTGTTCCTAATATTTAATAGTTTACAAATTTGATCGAATTCTGGTTCTAAAACAGTAAACACTGTTTTATTAGAAACTTTTTTAGAATAAAAGTTGTAACCGTTCTTTATTATTACATAAGAGCGAAGGTGTTCTTTGATTGTCACATCGAAATGAACTGTTTGTTACTTAACCTTAATTGCAGTTCTAATATGTATCACTCATTAATTTTTCTACCCGAAGACATTTCGATGAACACTGATGGTTTGCCTGATAATGTCATATCATCAGGGAACATAACAGATAATTATGAACACTGATGGTTTGCCAGATAATGTCATATCATCAGGGAACATAACAGATTATTATGAACACTGATGGTTGCCTGATAATGTCATGTCATCAGTGAACATAGCAGGTCATTCGTGAGCCACGCTCTCTGTACCACGAGGCCTCAACCACAAAGTTCACATAATTATAATCAATTATAATCTGACCGTAGGTCAACAGGTGAAATACGAGAGAAGTTTTCGTAATAAGTCTGGATACATGATAGATATTGAAAAACTTGAAAATATTCCAAGATTTATAGATATGAGTCGTATTTCCGGACATTCTCTTGTTGCTTACCTGACTTTTGACTAAAAATTACAGAAAATCAACAGCTCTAAAAATATGTCACTATGGGAAAATATTAATGTGAATGCCGCTGCTAAGCAGCTCTCTTAATGTCCTACACAGATGGGACATAAACACACGCTTTTCCGTTTACTGCAGTTCTATTGGGTTACTCACAATGTCATCTGGAAGTTCGCCTGTCATGTTTGTTGGCGAATTCGCTTCGGGAGAAACGGGAGAAGACTAACAGAGGGAAGGAAGTGAATAATAAAAAGCTGCCGGGCCGGTGAGGATTTCTCCCCGAGGGAAGAGAAATATGTGACAGCGCTGTTGTTCCTCACATCTAGGATCCTACTAGTCCTTCCTCCCCACTTCTGATTCTTGCAAACAACGCCGCGAGTTACGAGTATTATGTAAAAGATTAGACACTAACCTCACACTCTCAGTATGTTTTGAATTTTGTTTATTTGTCTTTAATTTGTTAGTAAAAACAAGCAGAAACTGCACAACATATTCAATAAAATAATGAAGGTACAGTAGGTGTTTTTGAAGCAAAACTGAGCCCAAATCATTTCGTTATGCATGCAACATTTTCCCTCGACAAAGCAAAAGTATCGCCTGCTGCGAAGCGAAACTTTGATCAACTGTACTGCTTTACAGAATTTGAAAAAAATTGTCATACAAAATTAAGAGCTGATATACCTTTAACTAATACCGGGTACAGCGACATAACTTCTTTTTTCAGAGCGCTTTGCATGGAAAAAAAATAATTTATGTTATCGCATCCTGTATTTCAGCCTGCAATTGTTAAGTATCTTTATTTCGTAAAGAAAAATTGAATATTTTTTAGGGTATGCGAGCTAAGCATTTCCTTTTTATGTAATTTTATTTATTTTTTTTATTCATCAGTCACGCCTTGATAAACTGCCGAGTCATCCTTTTATGTAACCCCATGTTACCCTGTTAAGTTACTATACGTTATCCTATTTAGTTACCTCACGTTATCCTGGTAGGTAACCTCTCGTAATCCTGTCAGGTTACCTCACTCAGGCCTGTTAGTCAACCTAACGTTACCTTATTTTGTAACCTGTTTACATCAAACCTCACGTTATTCTGATAAGTAACGTCATTTCTGTCATTTGGAACTCCTCAAACTAGTACTGTGCAGATGCCTGTACCGTGCTTACAGTCAATTGATTGTCTTATACAACCCTGAGAAGAGATTTGATTTTGTCAAATGAGCTTGGTCCTAATCAGGCAACGTATGCGCTGCAATGCTCCATTCCTGATATAATAAGGAACTTCAACCTTCACCATGTCCAAGTCTGAAAACGCACCTGGACGAGTAACTCTGTCTTGCTCAAGCAGCCTGCACCATATTAGGCTACCTGACCCGTCACTCTGATACGTTTATGATATTATACAGAGCTGTTTGTTCCAGACTGACACTGCCCTCCCAGGCCACCCCCCGCTGAGAATTAGGGTCATCCATCACGTGTGGACTCCATTAGCCGACGATCCTGGCCAATCCCATAGCGTTCTATCGACTCAGGCTGATTTAAAGATTTCTCGAGATGAACCAGGGTTTCTTTGTTTACAATCCTGTGTTCTTGGAACAAATTTCGGTAGTTTACTGTCCGTATAGGTTAGATTTTAATTCATAATGTTTCTCAATTACTATTAAAGTTCTTGGCATTTTTCTCTTACACCGGAGTAACTGTTGTGAGGGAGAATGTAATTGTACTTACAGATGGAGAGACTGTTCAGTTATCTCACTCCTGATTTCAGTTGATTGCATATGGTGGTTAGGTAGCTATCAACCCATATTTAGCCTCTCATGTAACACTGCCTCAAATTCTTGTTTGATATCCGAGAATCCATAACTGGATAATCTTACAAAGCAACTACCTGTGGGGCCAACATTCACAAATATTTGATAAGTTCTTATGAGTATCAGTGCCCCAAGTTACGTCAGACAGAATGTAAGTAAGGCTTAGAAAACATTACAGTGATGACGTTCCCTGGTAATTTTGTGATTGGTAATACGATCACAAGACCACCAAAAGGCATGATGTTTCAATTAATATGCTGTATTGAATTAATGCTCCATATTGTTATGCATAAATTTTTACGTCCATAAACTTTGAGTCTATAAGTGAAGATTTTGCATACTTCGTAAGTATTTGGTATCCCTATTTAAAAACCTTATGATCATGAAGCGATCTTATTTGTATTTATTTTCCGGTTTTCTTGGTCAAGAGATGTTGAGAAATGAGTTGATGTCTAGGAGTTACATTTTGCAGAGAAATTTATTTTTCACTGATTATGTGGAAGGAAATTTGGAAATATGACTTCAAAAGATGTTTTTTTATGAACTGACAAAATTACAAAACGTAGAATATAATAGAATATGACAAATTAACAAACCGTTTGGTTCATTCTTGGGTTACTACCCAAGTCCCAAACCGTCTAAGGTAAAGGTATCAATCAGGCACATGCACCTCAATTATACATAGATATTTCAGCACATTTTAATCACAAATATTTTAGTACCGCAAACATACATACTCAAGCCTCAAGAGTTATGAAGGATATGGGATTAGAACTCGGAGGTTTTTTATTCAGTATTTATCAAGACATTTTTTGAACGTTTTCACGTTGCCAGCAAAACCGATGCTTTCAGGTAGCTGGTTCCAGGTTCTGGCAATTTTTATTGGAAAGGAGTTTAGCACCTGGGATGTCATGAAGTTTTTATCATTAGTTTGTGGCCGTTATTTCTGTTTCGCACGTTATCGTCTCAGTCAAAAAATCCTTCTATGGTAAAAACGTTCAAGCCGTTTAGATATTTATAGGTCTTGATGAGCTGTCCTCTCAGTCTTTTTTGTGGTAGGAAAATAAACTCAAACTGCTAAAGACGCCGTCCGTAGCTGGGATTACATCGTGCAAGAATCATCTTCGTTACTTTACTTTGCCAGGTTTCGATCCATTGAAGTAGACGATTGATATCTGATTGAATATGTAGTCACTAGACAGTTCCCTTGGAAATTACACGGTTTTAGATTTTATTGAATTGAAATTATTATGAAGATGAATGCATTATGGATTTGCGACGAATTATCGAGCTTTAAATAAATATTTTCCACTAATATATACAGAACTTCCATTCTACATTTCATCTACCGATAACAGGGCCAAGATAGTACCCGTTGAAATTCCTTGATTTAAAAGTGATAAAATTCAGGATCTATCAAATAAAATACATTTTTCACTTTTACCCGTGGTATTATCAGAATCTGAATATTTTCATGAATGTATACAGAACGTCTATTTTCTATTTTATCTACCGATAACATGGCCGCTTGGGAGAAGGAAGCTAATAACAGAAAAAATTGAGTATTTTCTGGTGATCCGGCGCCTTTGGCATCCACAATACAATGCTTATAATACCTGCATACTCATTCTAATTTGATTTCAATAATTTTTCTTTAGTAATAGATAAGAATTAATGGGACGAACACACACAGATACAGAGAGAGAGAGATGGAGATACATGATTATACATGTAGATTGACGCTTTCAGTGAACCCTCTGTGACAAAGTTTCATGTCATCGACGAATTTGTTGATTTTGCTGATGATCCCGACGTCACGATCGTTAATGTATGTAGATGATGTAGAAGAGTGGATCTAAAACACGCCCTTGTGAGACTCCTGATGTTACATGCTCCAGATAACTGGCTTGATCATGAATCAGTGATGTTTCTAAGGACGAAACAAAACAACTTTCCAACCGTACTCCTTAATGAGATGTGTTGTTGTATGTGTATACGGAACTCCATGTATTACAAATAACAGCTCACTCTTTTATCTGTTCAGCTAAATATTTTCCTGCCTCATGATATACAGTCGATTACAGTTACAATTCCTGTTTGCTATCCTTAATTTTTTAACGTGAAATAAGTGACCTTCAGCTTTCCTCCAAAAGATTCAATCGCGGCTTGTCGAAATACTAGAGAGTTTCAACACTTTCTACTAGGCTGTGGAATTTAACGACCCGGAAATTTAAGTAACTTCACGGAAGTAGGAAAGGGTGTTGGAAAGTAGTTGTAGTGAATTCCTATATATGAACACAGCACAGACGAGGCTAGCTCTAGTCGACCAATCAGAGAACAAGACAGAAGAAGTGAATCCCAAGCGAAACTAGCCGTCATTAAGCAATGACCGGTCACGTTCAGGCAGTAGTGCCCAGCCAACCGCCCTATATAATGAGGCGACCACGCTCGGCGTCACACGACAACGCTTGGTCCCCCATGTTACCGTGTATACTGATGGTATACTGATCGTGCTCTACTCCGCGGAGGCGTACTTTTTTGCAGTTTTTGTTTGAACAGTGCTTTTTCTTTTGTGTTTGTTTCGAACAGTATATTTTTTCTTGTGATCAAGCAACTCACAGAAAAGAGCCATGGTCGGTGCCTTTAGCCCAGGAGCACTTTTTTTTAGCCTATTTTTTCATTTACTGCTTCTTTATAATTCTTGACTTATTTTATTGTGTAGATAGGGTGGCCATGGTTTTAAAAATCAGATAACATCCAGATGCGCAATAACAAACAATAACCTCAATAAACTACTTAGATTCACCCACCTCTCCCAATCTACTAAGAAAAAACTATATATGGCAGTCGTTAGGTCTGCATTAATATACCCAGTTAACCCCCTGCACACGTTATCTCCATCAGCCATAACAAAACTACAGAAAGTGCAAAACAGAGCCCTCCGCTACATAACCAACATAAGATGGACAGATTTCCCCAAAGCCAAATCTCTTCACGAAAGCACAAATATCCCACCCGTCAACATCCTTCTGCACGAACACGCAAATAAAATTTGGTCCAATTTACTAACAATAGACATACAGCAATACAATAGTCTCAAGCTCCCGCCTGAACTTATCAACAAACAGCACCATAGATTCAAAAGTTCTGAGCTACATGCCCTAGCCCCTGCACCGCAATCAAGATACCTATAATAGATCACGAGCAAAACAGGATAAAAGGCTGAGCGCAGTCGCGTTGAGAGACAACGGGGTTTCGACGCGGGACGGCGATCGGCCTAAAATGGGAGGGCAGTTGGAACCCCGGGTCCTGTGTGGAGAGTCAGGCATCATGACATTGACTTAAATAAGACAACAGAGTAGTATCCACTAAAATTACAAAAAACTATTAAAATGACTCCCACTATTTAGATCTCTCATATATAACATCAAAACAGTCAGGACACCCTAACCACCAACCTTAATCACGTCCTAAACCCAATATTCCTAACCTCATCCCTGCCCTTGCAAATTCCTTAACCTTGCAACCTCACTTGGAACTTACCCTAGCCCAACTTTTATACCTGTAAATCTATGTACATATGTGCATATGTACGTATAAATCCTACCCTATTTACATGTTAATGCCCCTATCCTTACCTCCTGTCCTGTATTCATTCCATAACCTAAAAACCTAGCCAAACCTACCACGGTCAAATTTTGTATATATGCAATAACTATGTACATTTGTGTATGTGAAAAAAATAAAATAAATAAAAAATAAATAAATATATAAATAAATAAAATAAATAAATAAATAAATGAAGTATATGTATATATGTACATCTCTGTGTGTATGTATTTGTATGAAAAAACATGTACATATGTGTATGTATATATATGCATGTACAGAAAAATAAATAAAAAATAATAAAAAAAACTGTACATACGTGTGCAGGCAAACGTGTACATACACGCGTCCGCATAAAATTGTAAATATTTGCAAAAAAATGAACAGAAAACCAATATATATACTGTACATATTTGTAAATACAAAGCCCTGATGGGTTCATGTATATATGTAAATATATACTCCACCGCTAATCAGTCTCCAAAAAATTTTCATGGCCACCCAATTCTGCGCAATGCGCCTTTTTCGCCTCCTACTGTCACTTTCCTTTTCACTTCCTTTTTATGGTACAATCAGTACCAAACTTTTCTTCAGCTCTTTCCTGGTGGCACCGTCACACACTCTCCACCAAACGATTCCAAAGTCAACATCTCCACCAAGAACTCTCATCAACTGAATACTTCAACTCACAGCCAACAACAGAGCAGAGGAAACAGAAACCAGCCATCCTGTCTGCGGACAGGAGGGGCTTAAACAACTCACGCATTATCAAGACATGCGCGGCAAAGAACGAAGAACTAACATCATATTCAAATGTCTATATACAAACTGTTAAACTTATCCTGCGTTTAATTGCCTTTTCTCCTATTGGGTTCCTCGACAGTCCCTTACTCCCTCAGGCGCTCACTCCGAGGAAGATAAAGATATTCAATGTCTGCTCGGAGGTAAGAGATGTCTGAGGGTTGGGACTGGAGAGTGATATAACGAGATCACTACATAGTCTTTGAGTTATGAAATCAAGGTAAATTGATTTATGTTCGTTCGATCAGTATCTCCACAGAGACGTCAATGTACCAAAAGAAAGAAAAAGATTTATGAAAGAAATTAAAATCGTCGAAAGCTTGCTGAATCACAGCTGAAATAGCAATGTTGAGCTATTATAACGTGCTAAACTATTGCTAGCGATGAAGATTATAATCACAAAATATGTTTTCCTGTGAAAACAAAGGTGAATTTTTACATGTTTGAGGGAATATATTCTCCCAGGTAGATCATGTAAATCAAGCCTCTCGAGCACGTCAGGTAAATCAAGCCTCTTGAGTAGCACCCGACTATTCGGTCCAACAGTCAACACGGCCGTCTTAGTGCTGAAGTTTGGAGCCATGTTTGAATCTTCTTTGGGTCTCGGTGAAAATAGTGTTTACTAGAGGCTTTCCCATCCAGCACGATGCTTCATCGTATTTTATGACCACTGAAAATGAGTAATCAGGGACTAACACTTCTGATGAGATTATTTGCTTGACTTTGTAACATCAGCACAATATTCATCCAACAAAATCTGAAAACTGACTTTGAAAACAATAAAGTGAAGATATTTTTTAGGCAGTTTGTGATAGACTTCACTGTACATTTTTCAGTTGTAGCTGATGTTTATCAAGTTTCGTCCGTGTAAACGATGCTGAAGACTGACCATCGTTATCGTGTGTAATTAGCAGCGATTAAAAACACGCGTTTGCCAGATTTTTACCTATTTGTGTTCGATGCTTTATTGGTGTTGAGCTGCTACTGAAACATTGGACTCGTCACTGCCTTGGCAGCCACTGTTAGTCGTTGTGTCTATTTAACTAGTCCTTAAAAGTGCTAGGCTCTGTAAAATACATTAATTGAAAGATCTCCAGTGATTTATCAGTGTTTGTGTATATTCCCCTCGTGTGCGATCACTACTGCACTATTTATTACGGTACTAAGTACAATACACCAGATTAAAGCAAACAAAGGCAGCGTTAACGCACTTTCTTGATCCCTTCTTGCGGAACTGAAGTCGGTTTCTTTGTCTTATTTAAAACAGTCACTGGCGTTGTATAAAATGAAATTAATATCAAATAGAGAGCAACTTACTTTTCCAATTTCAACACACTGTTCTGAAGAAAAATATTTCTCCGTTTGATTAATTCGCTTCTGAACGTTCCGGTGCTCATGCGCAGAGGCACACACTTAAATAAAATCGCTACTTTAGCTACAGTTTTGAAAGCGTTTGGTACACGTTCTCATGACTTTTTTCCGCAATATGTTTCAGAAATAACTTTTTTTACTCTTCATTGTAGAAAGAATTATTGTTATGATAATAACTTCAAAATTGGCTATTTGATTAATATATAAAAAACAAGCCTCGACATAGGATGGGCTGAATGCAGCACTTGCATCAGGAAAATTGCCTCATTCACTGAAATAATTGTTTTCTCATGGAAGTATTGTATCACACTTGAGTTCCTGTTAGGACTATCATGTACATCTCGTAATACTCATGGAAGTATTGTATCATACTTGAGTTCCTGTTACAACTGTCATGTACATCTCGTAATACTCATGGAAGTATTGTATCATACCTGAGTTCCTGTTATAACTGTCATGTACATCTAGTAATACTGTACTATAAGTGCCCAAATGATCCTCTTATACAGCAACGAATTTGTAAATGAAATCTAAAATAATGATATTGTAGAATTCTATATGCTCTACAATTTTTGACTTTTATAAAGTAGCCTGGAAACAAGATTTTTCGTTTTTAAAGAAATAGATGTTTGCTAGTGGAATGACAGTTTCTACCTGCTACAGTTTGCCACTGCACGGCGAGAGGAGCAAGAATATTTTTGTTGCTCAATACTTTGAAACCAATAGCACTCATTCATCGCCTTTAAGAGCGTTTTTACTAAGCTAGCCTTGCACACTGACAACTGCAGCTCAAGCTGGCCACTGTAGATCAATCCTACTCAGGCATAAATACAAAAAGGTGCACAACCCAATTTCTGAAGTTGAAAACAACAATTGTAACTTGGCGCAAATGTTGTAAAAGTACAGACTGAGTGGCTTACGCAGAGTAAAGGTAAGACACTGCCTCCCCTTGGTAGTAAATAACGTTACGCAGTGTCATGAGAGCCAAAAATAGTCGTTGACTCGTATTTGGAAATTTCTTCTGTCTCCTCATGAAAGACTCATATCACGTGAGGTAGGTTTATACAGTCTGAGAAGTTCCTCTTATTTCCCTCCGTTACTATATTACAAGTAAATTGTGTCCACTAGATGTACCAAGCCACATGAAAATTTTCATCTTATTTTCATTGTAAAACGTAATTGTCTCGACAAATTTTACTTGAAAGTAATAGCTCATATTTTGATTCACAGAAAAATATCAATTTGGGTGTTCCATAGCAGCCTTCTTAGATAACGTCATACGTGGATAATGAATTAGATTTTAAGATAAATTGGATTTTCCGAAGGTTCAACCATCGGCCCTGAACTTCTGAGTTTCGGAGTAATAAAACTTTCATCCTCAAACTTTCGAAAGTTTTACGACTTCTATATAAACTTTGCGAGTTTACGCGCACTGGTTCTCTTTGATCTACTTTCTTCCTATTAATTTACCTTCTCCTCAGCTATAGATGTACTACCCGCATTATTACTATTCCAGTTTCCTTACTAAGAATAACTTTGGTACTGACTGACGATCCATATTTTAGCACATCCTGCACCCCTTGCAGTCAAGAGTCTTACTCGTTCTATAAAGGGAAAACTCCTGCACCAAACTTTATAGGAGGGAATTCTGTTCAACCAGAGATCTTTTACAGTGAAACGCTTTAAAGTCAACGTCCATGAGTTTTATGGAAATACTTTTAAGATTGTATAGTTATAACATGAAGTAACGACTAAAAAAGTATCTTTGGAACTGATGTGTCTATTTTTACGTGATTGCTGCACGCTGCGTTATGTTGATAGTACCATACTCCAGCAGTTCATCAGACGGCCAATATTCAGGAATTTCTAATAGAAATAGGTACTCATTTGCCTTCCCTTTTCAGTGAACAAATTTTGATGTGTGTCAAAATTTTAACCATTCATTTCCAATAGCTAATTTTTCAGCCCTTTGTTGAGCAGGTATAAACGAAACTTTCCAACTTGAGAATTCTTTTCCAAACATATCCATAAACTTAACTGGAATGAAGACAAGTCTCTATCAAGTTTAGCATTATTCCAGCGTACTGATATCGTGTTGTGTGTGTACGAATGGACGTGCATCACAATGTGCTCATGAACGTAAAACATTTCAATCATATCTATGCCTTCGTGTCCAGACCAGCATATCAAAACCTTCATATCTATGCCTTCGTGTCCAGACCCCATATCTATGCTTTCATATCTATGCCCTCATGTTTAGACCCTCATATCTATTCTCTTAGGTCAAAACCCTCATATTTATGCCCTTTTATCTATGCTCGCATTTATAGACCGTAATGTCTTGACCCTCATGCTTAGGCCCTCATGTCTAGACCCTCATGTCTAGATTTTCATGTGTAGACTCTCATGTCTAGGCCCTAATGTCCACAGTAACGTCCACACAGCACAACACAATAAAATTTACACAACACAGTAACATCCACATACTAGAACACACAGTAACGTCTGCAAAACACAACACGCAGTAACATACATACAACAAAACACACAGTAACGTCCTCACAACACAACACGCAGTAACATACATACAACAAAACACACAGTAACGTCCGCACAACACACCCACATATCGGCTGGAATTAGCGTTCATCAAAATTTCTGTGGCTACAACCGTACAACAATTTTTATCAAGCAAAAAGGAGTTTCTAAATAGATTTAAAATTTCAATGTTGCAATTAATTTTATTTTTTCTTCTATTCTATTATTTTTTTCATTATATGTTATAAAATAAAATGAACGTGAAATACTATGTTAAAGCTGTGGTAAATACTGAACCGTTCTTGAGCTTCATAGTGGCAATTTTACGTATGTCAAATAGTGTAATTTTTTAAGCGTGAATATGAAAAAATTCAACATTTTATAAAGAAATATAAGTTTGCGTTGTATTTTCTACTTTTGAAAATTTTAATTGGCATTATTATGTATTTAAATATGCTACATACTATGAGAGGCTTCTAGATTTATATGTGTTGTGATACACAACCATTATGCTCCATTATACACTAAAGGGTGACTGTTAAATTTGCACTTTTACTATGCCACATATACAGCTGGTCACTGACTACTAGCTCTGCATGAGGAGTAGGTTAGTCTAAAACAGGGGTATGTCAGTGTGCAGCAGGGGTATGTCAGTGTGCAGCAGGGGTATGTCAGTGTGCGGCAGGGGTAGGTCAGTGTGCAGCAGGGGTAGGTCAGTGTGCAGCAGGGGTAGGTCAGTCTGCAGCAGGGTAGGTCAGTGATAACTGTCACGTGTAGTTATGCGAAGGTCTAACTCAACAACGAAGGTCTAACTCAACAACGATCGCCTCAAGTATCTAACTCAACAACGATCGCCTCAAGTATCTAACTCAACAACGATCGCCTCAAGTATCTAACTCTACAACGATCAGATGTAAGACTGTCACTGCTGGAACAGACTTTTCTTGAAGACTTGGTTCGGTCTCAACCTCATTGCATCAGCGCCCATGAATGAAAAACATGAGGCTGTGCAAAAATTATGCTAATGATGCCCGCATAATAGTCCCTAGAAACACACACGTATGTGACATGTGAATGTCGTGTGTGCTACACATGCTTACTGAAGTATGTATGTAGCATGTCAATTTTGCATGCAGTATGCCCTTTCATTTTATGTCTGAATTGTGAAGTAAGTCTCAATAAAAAGACAAAATTCCGCTCCCGGCCTCCTCAGCACTCTACGCTACGATACCGAACCCAATAACAGCGCTGTTTGGCGTCAACATAGGCTCACCCGACGACATCAGATCCGGTGTTCGTCATGGCATGCGTAACGTATTTTTTACGTATTTTTTACGCTGTGAGCTCAGAAAAACATGTGCCTCTGTACAGACGTATATAAGATACGCTAAGAGCTCCAGTCAAACGAGTTCAATCATTCCACTATATAATAATACAGTTTGTTGCTTGCTCTCTTGCTTGGTCCGTCTCTCTGTCACATTCTTAAGGATGTAGATAGGAGGAAATTTAGTATGGTATACATGAATTGTAAGCATTGCACTGTGGATACCAAAGGCACATCCTTCAATGTGGAAACTCTTTCGCAAAGCTCGCGTCCACTGGCAAATCAAACGAAAAAATTCAGTAAAAACATGTGAATTTTCAGGTGGGGGTCTACTAGTCAACATTATAATACAAAAGTGTGCTCTATTGAAAACAGCTTAGATAGTACTTTCCGATGCACTGCAAAATCTTCCGTTTTTGCAACTTTTAGCTGCAACGTTTCAAAGACAGTGTAAAAACTTACCCTTTTTAAACTTGATAAAATGTTTTATACCCGCTAGAAAATACTTCGATTTTTTCATTGTATTAAATACGACGTTTAATATACAGGTCAAAATGTTTCATCCTCTTAGACTTTAAGCCACAATGTTTAAGATCCAGTAAAAAATCTTCGACGTTTTCCTCGTTTCAGGCAGATGAATTTTGCTATTCCCTTGCAGTGAGTCGCACCAACTGAATCGCCTTAACTCTTACGGTTTTTTATCCTGGTCAAGAGCAGCCTTCTATAGAACATTTGAAAAAGTTGGTAAAAGAAATTACCGAGCAAGACATATATATATATATATATATATATATATATATATATATGGGGAACATGCATTTTTCTGTAAGTACGATATCACTTCTTAGGGAATTTTTTTGTTGTTTTCTAGGAAATAGAACAGCAATGATTGTACACTTCATTGAGAGCAACCAGATTTTAATGGCAGCAGAGTACCTGCAATGCTTTTTATAATCGCATAAGAAAAATGTCAATTATTTTATAACCTACAATACTTTAATAAAGTAACAAAACGTTTTTCATGATTATATAGATTTCTTGAGTGTTCTAGTATATTTCCAACAGTCTAATATTGCAGATACACTTAGTAAGAAAAGAGCTCTATTATATGTGAACTGTTATCTTATTGTTACTTCCCTTCGTCCTCTTTTGATGTACCAAGTGAGCGAACATAACACTCATGATGTATCACTGCTTACGGGGTGACAACTCTAAACGTGATACATTGATTTCATTTTTACCGTAAAAAAACAGATAGCAGATGTTGCTACGCTGGCCGCTGCGGAACCGTTTTCAAACACTTAGAGGTGAAGTTTACAAATGTATAAAGAATTCATATGATAAGCACCAGTTATATGCTTGATGCATTGCGCGCTGAGGTTCAATAGTGGTCTCCCTCCATATTCGTGGCCTGGTTTTGTGATTCTTTAGTCGAAATACAAACAGCTGAGCTTGGCAGCTGTGAGTTTGTGCCAAAGCCGAAAAACTTCTGCATAAATGCTGCAATTTCACGAGGATTCTACAAAAGGGCCAAAGATTTTAACATTTTGAGTAACATCGGGAATTTTGGAAAAGCTTCCTATACCTCAGCACATAACAAATATTGACATGAGTGGTTTTCTAAATGTACTGTATGTTTGGTGTGCGACCACACATACATGAATGACTTGCCTCCACACGTACATCAATGACTTGCCTCCACACGTACATGAATGACTTGCCTCCACACGTACATGAATGACTTGCCTCTACACGTATATGAATGACTTGCCTCCACAC
>VCRD01003836.1:39183-54376 GCA_006783055.1 Trinorchestia longiramus
CATGGAAAACTGCTTCTGTGATAAAATTTCCAACAGACGTCAAAAATACCAACTTCTTCTCCTTCTCGGTGTCGACATAGGCTGACGTGTGAGCTTGAAGGGTGACAACATTTTGGATCGTTTTGTCAAACGGGATGTCATACGTAGTTCATTGCCAAGCGCACAGTTTCGTCGGACTGCGTATACGATCTCAAACCATTGTTGGATGAAATATCTTAAACAGTGGAATACTAATGCCGTTCTTGAACGCACTGAGCGTTAGTGGGGAAAACAAAGTGGGCTTGTTTTCGAAAATCACAGACAGGCTGCACTCACTGAAGTTGTCGGTCATGAACAAACACACAAGCCTTTCTTTCGATCTTGAAATAATCAAGTTCTTGTTCTGCTTCTGCAGATTACGTTCAGGTTTGAAAGCATCAAATGAAGTAATCTTACCCTTCTGAAAAAAATACCTCAGTTGTTGGTCTTCCACTTTCGTCGGGGAAGATGCAGGTTTTGGAGATCGCAGACATGAAGCAGGCACATTGAAGATACTGGGAGGGATTTCACTTGTTCACACAACCCCACACTTGTTCGGCATTTTTAATACATATAATTAGTAATAGACTTCGTAAACAAACAGTATCCACTTAGAAATGCAGCAATGCGCCTCGAAACAAACAACAATGTCCGATTCAAACCGAGCAACAGACTACTACAATGTTTGCACTATGACAGATGGGGATTAATTGAACTCAATGAACTGGCCTCCGCTACCGTAGTCAGCTACATGGTGGGGCACGTCCTGGTTATGGTAGTCCTTGGTTGAAACTGTTTTTGAATGTGCTTACGGTTCCAAAAGAAACGATATTTTTGGGCAGCCGGTTCCAGGTTACTGCTAATCTAACGGAAAAGATGTGTGGAACCTGGGACGTCTTAGAGTTTCTTGTTATTAGGTTTTGATTTATTTCATACTTTTACTGAGGCATGGAATCGTTTAATAATTGGTATCGTCCATAACTTTTCGAATATCTTCATGAGAGTAGAGACAGATTTTAGCAAAGAGTTCAAGTTTATCCCTGAGAAGATATCAGGTGCGTTGTGTTGTGTATCAGGTGCGTTGTGTTCACTGCTCATCTAAAAGATTTCACTGCCTGGCTCTGTTGCTGTCTTTTAACTCTCAAAGTCGAAAAATTACGACGCTTAATGCATACTTCATTATTAGCAGTCAGATAAAATAAGCGTTTTGTACTTGTTGATAATGAAGGAAGAGGAATATTAATATTTTTCAAAAGCATCTCAGCCCACCATATAATAATACACAGTTTATTACTTGCTTGCTTGCTTGGTAAGATGAGATATCATGAAATTTCATCCCCGAATTCAATGACAAGTACAGTTTCTGTAATATTTACTCGAAAGTCGAAATACTGAATGCTGAAATAAACTGTTTACCTCATGCTTACTATCGACTTTTCAATGAAATGGGTATACATTTATTGTAAGTATTGTATCGTGGATACCAAAGGCACATGATTCAATGTGAAAACTCCTTTGCAAAGCCAGCGTTCACTGGCAAATCAAACGAAAGAATTCAGTAAAAAACACGTAAATTTTTTTCACGTGTGGGTCTACTAGTCAATATCTACATATATAATAGACAGTGTATCTCCATCTCTCTCTCTCTCTCTCTCTATATATATATATATATATATATATATATATATATATATATATATATATATATGTATACATATATCTCCGTGTGTCCTTCCCATTCCTTCCTACCTGTTACTGAAGAAAAATTATTGAATTGGAGTCAGAACGGGTATAGTTACATGTATTATAGGTATTGTATTGGGGATATCAAAGACGCTAGATTACTCTATGTAAAATACTTAATTTTTTCCGTCATTGGCTTTCTTCTGTTACGCGGCCATGTGATCGGTACAGAAGATACAGAATGATAGTTCTGTATATACTAGTAGACCCACATATGAAAATTCACGTGTTTCTCAATAATTTTTTGTTTGATTTGCCAGTGGACGTGGGCTTTGCGAAGGGGCTTCCACATTGAAGGATGTGCTTTTGGTATCCACAATACAAACCTTACAAAACATACCAAATTTTCTCCTATCTAAATACTTAAGAGCGAGACAGAGAGACGAACGAAGCAAGCAAGCAAGCAACCAACAAACTGTGAATTATTAAATGGTGGAATGGAATTCATGAAAAATATTCAGATTCTGATAGTACCACTGGTAAAACTGAAAATTGCATTTTATTACAGATGTAGATTCTTAATTTTATCACTTTTAAACAAACGAATTTCAACGGGTAATATCTGGGCCATGTTATCGGTAGATAAGATACAGAATGAAAGTTCTGTGTATATTAATGAAAAGTTTTCATTTAAACACAATAATTCGTCGTAAATCTGTAATACATTCATCCCATCCCATTATACAGTATGTTCCACAAAAACCCGAACCCGTATGTCCCGTATCAGTAATACCATCATAAGAATACCATATGCATTTAATTTCTAGCAAAATTATCCCTCAAATTAATCTATAGAAAAGAGCATACAATAAGTCGAATGATGGTGTTACTGATACGGGAAAATAAATACTCGGTTCGGGTTTTTGTGGGACATACTGTATAATAATATTCAGTTTGTTGCTTGCTTTCCTGCTTCCTTGGTCCGTCTCTCTGTCACGCTCTTAAGGATTTGGGTAGGAGAAAATTCGTCTACTGAATAACAAAATGAGGTATCATGAAATGTCTTCCCTCAATTACGATGGCATATAGTTTCGTGAATATATACTCGAAAGTCGAAATACTGCATAAGAGGTTTTGATCTTGTCGTAGATAAGCTCTTTCGCATATTTTTTAGCTGAATTTCTGCGTAGCAGTTGAAACTTCGCGCGGAGTTGTTTTCAGTAATGCTGAATTTCTGTATGTACGATATAACACGAATGGCTATAACTACTTCTATTGCGGTTCAAAAATACTATATTCTAAGTGTTTATTACTGTCACAAGAAAAATAAGTTACCTTTGATATAAGCTTAAGCATGGAAACTCCACTCGAACGAAAAAAAAGACTGAATTGAGAGTAAAAAATGATAGCGAGAGAAAGATTAACTCAAGAACAACAGGCTGTTGTAAGGCAACAGAGGCGGGATCAGTATGCAAGTACTAGTTCACAAGAACGACTAGAGGCCGTCCGCTCAGCAGCAAGACTAAGGCAGGCGCAGAGGCGTGAACAGGAAGATGATGACCAGCGTTATGTTCGTAGAAGGAATCACAGAATAGCAGCGCAAAAAAGAATAGCTTCGGAAATGATCGCAGTATTTGCTATCATTTTTCATGGCACGGGTACACTAGTATATTATAAGCATTGTATTGTAGATATCAAAAGCACCGGATTACTATAAAATACCCCATTTTTTCTTGTTATTTGATTTTTTCTCCTACTCAGCGATGATATCGGTAGATAAGATACAGAATGGAAGTTCTGTACATATTCATGAAAAAAAATCAGGTCCTGATAGTACCATGAGTAAACCTGAAATATATAGTTTAGTTCATAGATCCTTAATTTGATCACTTTTATGAAATTTCCCCGGGCACTATCTACGTCATTTTATCGGTAGATAAGATACAGAATGCAAGTTCTGTATATATTCAGGAAAAATAATCTATTGAAACCAAATAATTAGTTGCAGATCATTCATATTTTCGTCTTTATAATAATTTTAAATTAATCAAGCCTAAACCGTGGAATTTCCTCTTGAACTGTCTAGTATCATTCATATTATGAAAATAAATGGTCGTTCAATTTTGACAACAATTAAGATCCTTTATTGAAAATTTGCTCATCAAGACAACAGTAGAACTTTCCTCATTCCCGCTAATGTGGATGCCAGCATAAAAATACGAAGGTTTAACAAAATTCAATCGTATATTTACAGTACAACTTTACGAACTGCGTCGTTGGCAAACCATTCTACAATTCAGTCCCCTTTCTCTTCTAAATGGGTGGCAGGTCTTTCTCTCTTTCCCACCAGAAGCTCACAGTGATCGCCTTGGGATCGCGTGTTTATGTTATTGGCGTCATCACGACAGAGAGCGTAGGCGGGTTGACGGCATCCGGAGCTTTCGGAGATGTCAAAACGTTTAGAAACGAATGAAAATTCCATACACTATCTACATATCTACATATCTACATATCTACATATATAATCGATTATATATTTCCATCTTTCTGTATCAGTGTGTGCCCGTCCCATTACTTCCTATCTATTACTGAAGAAAAATTCTTGAACTGAAATCAGAACGGGTATGCATGTATTACACGCCAAAGATACCAAAGGCACCAGATCACTATAAAATACTCCATTTTTTCCGTTATTAGCTTCCTTCTCCTACACGCCCATGATATCAGTAAGTACGATACAAAATGGAAGTTCTGTATATATTCATGAAAAATATTCAGATTATGATAGTACCCCGGGTAAAATTAAAATATGTATTTTGTTTTATAGATCTTTAATTTCATCACTTTTAGACCAAGTAATTCCAACGGGTATTATCAGGCCCATGTTATCGGTAAATAAGATACAGAATGAAAGTTTTGTATGTAATAATGAAAAGTATTCATTTAAAACACTATAATTCATCGAAAGTCTTTAATACATTCATCTTTAGAATGATTTTAAATTAGTCAAATCTAAATCGTGGAATTTCCACGGGAACTGTCTAGGTCTCTAAGATTGCACGTGCGACACATCATAAAATGCGTCGCGTAAATATTTGAACATCATGCAGAAGGTCATAACCATTAAGAAGAACCAGCACTAGTATCGGGGGAAGCAAAAGTCAGTTCACTTTTAAAAATAATGAAACAAAACGTAATAAAGCCAAAAAGTGTGTCCTGAATCAAATGAAAGACGAAATCTTTCAGTTTTATCAAGTATCTAGTATGTTGATGGAAAGGAAGTTTTGTACTCAAAAATCGTACTGTTATCAAGTAACCTAAAAGGACGAAATACGGCAAGGAACAGGGAGCAAGAATAGTGGAAAGTTATTTCAAACAAAATGAATCTTTAGTTCGAATGCTAAGGGACTTCTTGAATCCCTGTTCCTCTCCGTATTTTGTCATTTTGAGGTTACTTGATAATAGTACTGTTTTTCAGTACAAATATCCCTTGTATCACTAAACTAGATACTCGATAGAACTCTAAGATTTTCTTTTTCACATGTGTTGCATACTTTTCAGCTTTTTTAAGTTTTGTTCAATTACTTTTTGAAAAAGTTAAGTGACTCTTGCTTCACCTGTTATTAGAAGTACACTTGTACTAACATCTTATTCCATTCAAGCACTTAAATCAAGGGTGAAAAATGTTTATATTCCTTAGCTTCTTTCTCTACATTCCTAGGAACCCTAAAACCCATTTGCATTTCTAGGAACCCATTAGGAACCTTTTTAAACCCTAAGACGCATTTTATCTCTAGCATTCCCATATGAAAACTAATTAGTCATCCACCAGCAATGATAACAATGAAACAAATATACGAGTACTACATAGAAAACAATACACACAATCAACCTTCTCTGTGATTATTTCAGTTATTTATGTCGTATATGTGTGTTTACTATAAACAGGTCATTATTTTCAACAATTCATTTGTACCTAATTACAGTCGTTCCTGAACTGTCTATGCATAAACTTTCTCGCAACTCTGAACTCTGACATGGGGAACACACCTTCTCAAGGCTTAGGTCTCACAAAGACTCGAAAGTGACTTTATTATTTGCATGCGTACACATAGCAGGAAACCTTTGCTTTGAAGATGGCATGCCATTGTAATGCACATCAGGTCTTCATACTGTTGCATATTGAAGACGTACTTGTGTACTTGTGCTCAGCAGAACAAATGTACTGCGAAACAAACAACGGAGTACCGAGTGGCTTTGAAATAAATCTAGGCTTAACCCAAAGGATTACTATGAAACTTTTGTATTGGTCGTGGTGAGCCTGATAGAATCATAATATTACATCATGTATGATGTTTCACTTCGTCCAAACCATAAGGTCTGTGTGAGTGGCTTGGCAACTAGGCAATGCAAAACTAGGCAATGCAAGAGTAGGTAATGCAAAACCAGGTGATGTAAAATTAGGTAATGTAAAGGTAGGAAATGCGAAACTAAGCAGCACAAAACTAGATAATGTAAAAGTAAGAAATGCAGAATTAGGAAATGTAAAACTAGGGAATGTAAAAGTAAGCAATGCAAAACTAGGTTATGCCAAACTATGCTGTGCAATGTTAGACAATATTGAACTCCGCAATGTAAACTAAGCAATGTAAAACTTATAATTTTTTACTGCGCTTTATTCCATGCAGTTTGGTTTCTTACTGCATGTTGTACGATATTGGAAAGCCATTTCTCCTCTGAAGTAGTTGACGAATAAATTTCCTACCTAAATCTGCTACCAGAGCTGCAGTGGTACAAGCGCACCATCATCTAACGGTGGGTTACACTCGAGATTCGATCATCATAGTCACGAAGTATAATCGTGGAGTCAGACTCCTATGAAGTTAGAGTTGCAGACACAGAGTCAAAGGTATGATTCGTGAAGTTTAAATTGGAATCTCTGCTGAAAAGGACTCATTTGCTAGGACAAAAGTTAGAACCGGAATCGTATTTGTGCGAGTTACAGGCGTTTGGAAGGAGGAGGAAGCCTCAGTATTGACTTTAATTTTGTGGCACCAACTTTTAACATCTTTCAAACTCCTCTAGTGCGGCTAACCAATAAAAACAACTTTATCAAAAATTTCTTGACTCACTATTTTGTGTTTTCTAGTTTTTTAGCAATTTTTTTTCTTTCCTTTGTAGCTGTCATATCACTTACGAATATGATACGTGTTTTTTTCAGTATCCCTATACAACTAGATAATGCGAAGCAAGGCAATGCAAACTAGACATAGAAACTAAGCTAAGAAAGAAAATACAGAATCAAGAGAAAAAATAAATTTATGAGGAAAGCAAAGTTTAGTAATTTCTATTTTAAAGCATTCCGTGGCCTAAACCCAATCTTCTCATTCGTGAAAAAAAGAAACACAGTTCTCTGATATTCAGTTGCGGTGTTAAAGTGCTGTTAATCAATCTTAACCCCTGACCTTAGGGTTAGAACTTCAAAATTAACTCTTATTCTATTTTATTCAATTCATAAACTCGTACATGGAAGGTCGCGTAGAATTTGCATCATCTTTGTAGTTCGGATTCGAAAACTTTAGAAAAAGTACTCCAATCGCTCGGATATGTCGTGACTCTGAAATTAGAAATATTTTGTTGTTATTTCTTTATTTATATTCAAATTCATGTTGTTTTTATGCTTTGCACTCTTTTTTCTCTGCTACGAGTCAAGGATAATTTGGATTATTTCTTTTGAACTGCGAGTGGAGCAATAATGTGTTCTGAATCTTGATAACTGAATTTTATATACAATAACTCCATAATTCATTTCTCTACCTTGATATTTTTAGTATTTTAAGTGTGTGTGTTTTCTTTTGAACACACTTTTTCTCTGGAGATCTGTTCTTACCACTAAAAACAAGGACTTGTTGACTTTAGAGCTCAAGGGAAATAGATAGGACACCTAACGTTTTCACGCGCCTGCCACAACTTTCAAAATATTTAAAGACGATCTCTGTTTTTGCTCTGTAGAAGCAAATGACTTTAAATCGATAACTATTAACAATGATCGTTATTTTTTGAATAGTTTACAACGATATTAGAAGTTTATAAGGAGCTGCCTATTTATTATGTACCTTGTGCAGCCTCACGAATTGAAGTTTGTAAATTTTGATTTAGAGGTGTTCCAATTATTAAGATACACATAACATGACGTTACCTGATGTTCTATATTTTCATCTCAATCTTACTATTACTGAATACATGGACGTAAATCCATGAAAGCTTCAAATAAGACCTCCAAGGCCAGTCTCCCGGGGGCTTAGTTCAGTTATTTCAGTGATATTGATGTTTGATATCAGAAGAAATTTCTAAAAAACTCTTTAAAATCTTTACAGCTCTTCTTAAGTTTGAGCAATGGAGAGACTGAAACTTATCTTATTTTTACGATCATATACTGCACTAAATCTTCATGATCAGGTATGTTCTATCATCGTACTTATGGTTGATTTAATTTTTAGATCAAGTCACCGCATTGATGATGAGAACATAACTTTTGAAATCTCGTAATAGTTCTGAAAATTAGATCAGAAAATTTCTTTATATCATTATAGCAGCCAAATTAATTTCAAATCGCTATACACCATCTATGATTAGGCTTTGATCCTCAAACTACACCTCAGTTTTAACACGTTTGTTGCGATTGCCTAGCTGGTGCAAATCTTTACTTTGTACCTACAGTCACTAGAAAGCTTTGAAAAAATTACAGAACCTAACCTGAGTGACCCACCGGTGGGTCGCATCGCAACAAACGTGTTAAAGGTCTTTCTTCATGGCCAGCCTTGCTTCCAAGTTCTTTCCGTCCAATTTCATGTATCTTTTTCCCCAGCCAGCCATATTTTCAAGGGTCTTTCCCCCTCTTCCTGCAGGTGCGGCTGGCCAACGACGAGAGCCAGATTCTGAGTAGGGTAGAGCGCAAGGAACTCACCCTGGCCGTCATGCTTCTGGTGGTAGTGGTAGTATTCTTCTTCTGCAACGTCCTCGCCTTTATCGTCAGCGTCCTGGAGCTTTTCAAAATCGCTATTAACGAACTCACGATCCTGAACAACGTGCTCGTTACCGTAAATTCCTCCGTGAACTTCATAATTTATTGCATCTTTGGCCAGAAATTCCGGCACCTGTTCCTGCAGATGTTTTGTTTTGGGGCCTTGCAGCACGTATGCAGGCCGCAGGGCCGTCCTCTGGAGTCCGCCTGTGTCGCTAACAACAGCGTCTACGGAGACAGGACGTCGTACTCACACTCTCGGAACACAAAAATTGTTCGCCTCTCTTTCATGAAAAATGGAGACACTGCTGGGGGTTCTCACAACACAACAGCACTTTTACGGCACAAAGAAAGTAATGCGAGGGTCACAGAGTCACGCAGCGAGGCAGTGCCTTTCAAAAGTTCAGACCCACGTGAAACTGCAGATGATTGTCCGGATTCTGTGACTCAGCCTCTGAGGGAGAGGATAGAGGTAGAGGCTGCCCCCGAAGGCATGCCGGAACTCGATCCTTTTCCTTAGAGTGTTGGTTAAAGCAGCCTTGCCATCCAACTAGGTTTTTCAATGTGTTTATGATTATACGCATGTTATCAATTTATGTAGAACATTAATGGTCACCGTGAAAGGATATTTTAATGAATAGTTCACTAATTTCCTGTGCGCTATAAATGTTAGAAGATCATGTTCATGAATGTTGCTTACTTGTGTAACAAATTATGCTCTGGTGTATTATCAGTGTACCTAGTTTGCTAGTGATATTAGTTTACCACTAGTTCACGACTAGTGCATGTATTAGTTTGCTAAAACTCATAGAAAATAATGATGAATGACAAACTTGGACCAAGAATTGACTCCTGGATTAGGCAGCTTTTGTGTATTACACGCTAGCGCTTTGTGTATTACACCACGCTGTTGTGTGGTGTACACTAGACAGCTGTTGCGTGGTGTACGCTAGACAGCTGTTGTGTGGTGTACGCTAGACAGCTGTTGTGTGGTGTGCGCTAGACAGCTGTTGTGTGGTGTACGCTAGACAATTGGACTACTAATAAAAATGGCAACTAACGTTAAAGACCGATAAAAACTGTTCAGGTCGGGTCCATGTGTGAGAGCTTTAATTTTAGAGCTTAATTTTATCTATAAAATAAACCTGTTAATGCTGTATGATGTTCAAAAGAGCTGTGTGAAGTAACTCTGAACATGTGCAGCCACGCTGAACATGTGCAGCCACGCTGAACATGTGCAGCCACGCTGAACATGTGCAGCCATGCTGAACATGTGCAGCCACGCTGAACATGTGCAGCCACGCTGAATATGTGCAGCCACGCTGAACATGTGCAGCCACGCTGAACATGTGCAGCCATGCTGAACATGTGCAGCCACGCTGAACATGTGCAGCCACGCTGAACATGTGCAGCCACGCTGAACATGTGCAGCCACGCTGAACATGTGCAGCCACTCTGAACATGTGCAGCCACGCTGAACATGTGCAGCCACGCTGGCAGCCACGCTGAACATGTGCAGCCACGCTGAACATGTGCAGCCACGCTGAACATGTGCAGCCACGCCGAACATGTGCAGCCACGCTGAACATGTGCAGCCACGCTGAACATGTGCAGCCACGCTGAACATGTGCAGCCATGCTGAGCATGTGCAGCCACGTTGAACATGTTCAGTAGACTGACATCTACACACTGTTCTGTGATGTCTGTGCATTGATACTTTTTAGTTATATTTTCATTACCACACATGCTTGGAGCGGTAATTACGCATTTGTTCTATATAGGACGTTAACTTTCTAAAGCCGTGTTGAGTAGAATAGGCTGAGTTAATGGACGAAAATGGTTGTTTCTCTTAGTACGAATTTACGAAACAGAGAAGCTTGAAAAGACACAATGGCAATCAACCCTAGAATGTGACGAGGTCTTGGAGCACCGAATATTTTAGACAAATAAAGAAAGTGAAAAAGCCAACCTCCAAAGCCCAGGAATTAAGGAGAAACAGGATCATGTACGCTTAATTATGAATAACTTAATGGGATATTTTCCTCTGCCTCAGTAAGAGTTACTGCCTTATGAGAAAATTTTATATTTTACTTAAGGAAAAAGAGGCCTCTCAATAATTACATCACCCTAAATCCTTATTTCCTGATTACAACAAAGTGCAAAAACTCAACGCTGCTGAATATTCTAACTACTTTAGAAGAAGCTTTTGTACAGCAATTCTTTAAGAGTTTCCTACGTATAGCGCAGCGCTCCTTTGAAAGTGAATTGCTTATACTGATAGTATATAAATGAATTACTTCAATAATTCACGAGAACAAACTGTCAATATCATGGAAATTATTTCAAATATGCCTCTACAATTAGAGTTGCATTAAATGATTGTGACAATTGGCAAGTAGAAGACCCATAACCATGCATATGATCTCAGCATCCTTAACAATACGGGCCTACTTTTTGAATTCGTATCTCAAATTGATTACTCACTGGACCAAATTTTAACAAAATTCACTCACAATGATGTTCGCGATGTATCTTGGTGCTGTCTTCAGGTGTAAAACGATTATTGGCCGGAAAATAGGTTGTACAAGTGTTTGTATTCAAACACGGTCAGACCAGAAATAACAGCTCGCAGTTATGGAAGAATTTCCTGCGAATGCCCTGAGCGCAAAGCAGACTTAAATGCGATGTTCAACGTTAGGAAAAAACTGTCTGATAACAGCATAGGCACAACACATTGCTAAACATTCGAAAAGTTATTCATAATGCCCAAAAATGTATAAACTTTTCCTGAAAATAAAAATGAAGGAATGTATCTCATTCTCAATGCAGCAATCCATTGAGTTGCTGGGGCATAGACTCTGCATTCACTCAAATACATGCATCAAATGATACCTCATATCATCAGTCGCTCTTTGGACACCAGCCAAGCCATTGCATACCCTGTCACATTCCTCGTAGAACAATACTCCCTCGAAATATTTTGTTTGAGTAATTTAATGGAACGACTTATTATTGTTGTTATTTTCATTTATATATTGAATGATAGTATTTTCACTGTTTTTGTGGTTACACATAGGTTACACATGAATACTGTGTGTGGTTTTTGTGGTTATACACATAGTATTCATGGTTTTACTTTTAGTATAAGAAGAGAATACGGTTATCGAATATTATGAGAAACGCATGTAGGGGAAAGAAACACATGTGGTGCTCAATCTTATGAAACTAACCAAAATGTCTCAGCATGCAAAATAGTTTCCTTGAACCTTCTTCCAACGTAGTTGAACCAGTAACTAAACGTTCAACTTCTCCCAACGTAGCTGAACCAGCAACTAAACGTTCAACTTCTTCCAGCGTAGCTGAACCAGCAACTAAACGTTCAACTTCTCCCAACGTAGCTGAACTAGTAAGTAAACGTTCAACTTCTCCCAGCGTAGCTGAACCAGTAACTAAACGTTCAACTTCTCCCAGCGTAGCTGAATCAGTAACTAAACACCCAATTAACACGCGCTGTAGGCGATTAGACATTAAATTAATCTTCTCACTCCAAAACTACGTGAACGCTTATCAGATGAACAGGCATCCTTTTCATCCTATGCTGTTACTGTGAAAAAGTTTAACGTTGAATCAAAGTGCCATTCGATTTATCCTAAAAAAAATGTTTTCATATTCGTAGCAGTCTTGTCTGAATAGAATTTAACAGAATAGAATGAAATAAGGCAACAGAAACGAACCGTTTGGTTAATTTTTTGGTTGCTACCCAAGTCCCCTGCCTTCTAGAGTAAAGACATCAATCCTGCACGATAACTTCAATCACGTAAACCATTTCAATCACGCACAGGCATTTCAGTCACACACATCTACTGGAATCATACACTGGCCATAGGAATTATAGTCAGAATCAGAACGTTATAATACTGGTGAGTTTTAAATCCAATATTTGTCGAGACGATTTTTAAACATGTTTACAGTGCCAGCAGAAATGATGTTTTCGAACAACTGGTTCCAAGCTTCTGCAATTTTAATTGGAAAGAAGTTTAGAGCTATGGATCTCCGGAAACTTGTTATTATTAGTTTTCGGCTGTTATTTCTGGTTCCCACATTACCATCTCAATCGAAAGGCTTTTCCACGGTAGCATCGTGAAGGCCTTTGAAATATTTATAGGTCTCAATGAGTTGCTCTTGCAGTCTTCTTTGTTCTAGAGAGATGAGTTCAAACTGCAGACGACATTTTTCGTAGCTAAGATTGCAGAACTCAGGCCATTAGCTTTTGCGTGGAGAACTTTGTTAAAGGTTTTTTGAAAATCGAGATATAAAATGTTTACGACTTTTGTGTGTCAACCGTATATGCGGTTGACTATTCGAAAAAAGTCAAGGAATTTTGTGAGACAGCTACGTTTTTCCTGAATTTATGCTAGGTGTCAGTAATCAAGTTTTGGTCTTGGAGTTGTTTTGTTATATGGACTTTCAGTAATCTTTCTATTGTTTTACTGATGCCTGATGCTACACCGATTAGATGATAATTTTAGGCGTTTCTTCCTCTTTTTGGAAATAGGAGTGACATTTGCCTGCTTTCAATTCTCCAGAACTATCCCAGTTTCAAGCGATCGAGAGAAGACGTTTGCTAAGGGTTCACTAATTACTTTTGTTCTTTCTTTGAGTATCCGGGTAGTAAGGCCGTCAAATCGGGAAATCAAGATTTGCTGGAGATTTAAAGCATGAGGGTGCGGAATTTCAGTTAAATCTTTGCTAGTGAACACTGAATTGCAGTATGGTTTAAGAGTTCAGGCTTTGCTTTTGATGTCGGTTTGAGTTACGCCTTCAAGGTCCACCTGTTATCTAATAGTGTCTCTTTTGAGTCGTCTGCCATTTGCATATTTGTAAAAGCTTTTCGGGTTAGTTTTGGCTTCTTCTGCGACTGCAATTTCTTTATTTCGCTTTCTACCTGTATATCTATTCGTTCGCTGAACAGCCCTACAGATTTGAACATGTTCTTGACGATAGGGTTCTGTTTGATAACATCTGTTTGATGTTTTGATTTTTAAGTTTTCTGTAAGACTGTTTTGTGTCATTTATATGGCACTTGATATCTTGTGAGAACCAAGAAAAGTTATTGGTTGGTCTCATTTGTTTTGTCGGGATGGAGTGCTCTGTGGCGGTTGCAAATTTTTCTTCAAGTACCACGAAGCATTTATAGGCGATTGTATTCTTCACTAGTACTTCGTTGTGAATACTGCCAAGTTCCTCTTTCATTCGTTCGAAGTTTGCCCGTATGTAATTTAGAACGTTTTTGAGTTGATTCCAAACGCTAGGGTAATAGACTTCGAGTGTGGAGTCTATCATATGGTGATCACCGATCTTGCGCTCAAATTCTAATTAAATTATTCTGAAGTCAGAGATCGTTATGACGGGTCAAGAATATTGATTTGTCGAGTCGGTTCGCTGACATGCGTCTGCAGAGAATCGTATTTATCAGATTGATAAGCTTAGATCCTGGTGCTCAATTTTGATGACTAGTCCAGCTTATATACGGTAGATTGAAGTCTCCCATGATTAGTGTTTCGTAAGGAGCATTGACGATATTAACAAACCAACCATAGAGTTCATCATCGTCGATTGTTGTACGGGTTGGGATCCTATATACATAGGAGCATTATTCTAATAGTATATCTTGGATGCTGGTGGATGGTGAGATGAAGTGTTTCCATTTTTTTGTTACTCGTTGAGTTTTCATTGGTGGTGAGGTTCCTGTCAGAGGGTCCTGTGTCCTGTGTGAGGGTCCTATCTGGGAGCCCTGTCTGAGAACCCTATCTGGGGATCCTGTCTCAGAGTCCTGTCTGAGGGTGCTAAGGTGTAGTATTCAATGCCATCACGTCACCTTCAACTCTAGGAAAACGGAACCTTTTTGAAAAATTACGTAGTGTTCTAAAGATCAACGAGTTTGAAATTTAACGCAAAAATCAGATCACAAAACACTCGAAAAAAAAAGTTCTAGCTTGATGAAAAACACAAAGAAACTTTGTTTGCAATAGGACTTTCTTTCTGGTGAAGCTTCCATAGTGCTATCCTAAAGAGCCTTCAATATTTCTAACGCAAATCTAAATACACAGGGAAATCTTTTATTTGTCATTTTGCCCTCCGTACGATGAAAGTTACAACCTTCAACATCTGCACCCTAATACCTGAAGGTCTCCAAGGGATCTACTTGTCATACATTCTTTTAGGTATCACTGTCCACCTATCCTTTCTGTCTGCAAAACTAGAGATTGCCAATACAGCCTACTTATCAGCATTCTGAAAGAAATCAAGCAAGCAAACCCAAGAAATACCTAAAACCGACTAGTCTTCACAACCAGCGACAGCCACACAAAGAGATGGCTAAATCCTCGATAATGGCACTTGTTTTCTTAGCGTTGCTCGAAAAGTTACGGTCGTTTCTCTTTCTTCTACTCCCTCCCCCACCTCCAC
>VCRD01003837.1:0-12320 GCA_006783055.1 Trinorchestia longiramus
CACAGTTGCTTGATGCAGCCACACAGCTGCTTGATGCTGCCACACAGTTGCTTGATGCAGCCACACAGCTACTTATGACGCGTTTGTCACAGGAACGCAAATTTTAATGAGATAATATTGAACCAAATGGCGGAATGAAGTCAAAATACATACATATTCGTATGACTCAATTGCTTAACATATTCAATAAATTGCTATTTTGCAGCTATAGCAAGTCTTTTCAATCGTAGCTGCAGGAAATGAGAAAACTTAGTATCTCTGTGATGCAAAAGTTTCGCGGAGCTGTTATTAAGATTATTAATTCGCAGAGCATAACTGTTATTAGGATTGCTTATTGGTAGAGCATAACTATTATTAGGATTACTTATTAGTAGAGCATAACTGTTATTAGGATTGCTTATTGGTAGAGCATAACTGTTATTAGGATTGCTTATTGGTAGAGCATAACTGTTATTAGGATTGCTTATTGGTAGAGCATAACTGTTATTAGGATTGCTTATTGTTAGAGTATAACTGTTATTAGGATTACTTATTAGTAGAGCATAACTGTTATTAGGATTGCTTATTGGTAGAGCATAACTGTTATTAGGATTGCTTATTGGTAGAGCATAACTGTTATTAGGATTGCTTATTGGTCGAGTATAACTGTTATTAGGATTGCTTATTGTTAGAGTATAACTGTTATTAGGATTGCTTATTGGTAGAGCATAACTGTTATTAGGATTGCTTATTTGTAGAAGTAGGTAACGGCTACAAAAATCAGAGATGAAAATCAGTAGACACAAAGACAACAATTGTGATGTCTGCAACTGTGTTTACACTGGAGAGCACCTGTACATAAACTGCCCTCGGAGTGCTCAGTGAGGCTGAAGTTGAAGTTTTTAGCGCCATATTAACATGCAGCATATACACCATAGCCTATATGTACACAGTGGAGAGATTGTGTGCAATTACCATGTAATTATGAACAGATACCACTGATTGTGTGCAACCACCCCTGATAGTGTGCAGACACCCCTGATAGTGTGTAGATACCACTGATTGTGTGCATGATACTGGTTTCTTGACAAATCAATTCGACCTCTGCTTAAACCAACTTTATTGGAATGTACCAACTTTATTGGAAATATACGTTTTTGTTGTTTTTTTTGTTAAATCATTCACAATACGTCTGTTGTATTAAACAAACAAATATGGTAAATTGACACCTAATATTTGTCCGATATAAATGGAACTTAGATTCATGTGGACCAAGAAGACTAACAAGACTACTGCTACTGCAACTCATTATGGCATAAAGAATAACTGTCTTGCATGGCGCTCTCAGTGGACGAGACATGCCTGTACTGACACGGTCCTGAAAGTCGGATGTTCGCTCAGTTCCGTCATTGTTCCTTTCGGTAGAATCCTAGGCCCAAGAATTTTCATTGTACCCTTTAATCATGTAGAAGGATATGTAGTTTTTGAGATTCCGGCTCAGATATAACAACAAATCTTTAAACTAATGGTGGGTATTTTTTATGTCATAAGTTACGTACCAACTGGCTTCACGAAATCGGAAGATCTTGAACAAATTTGATTCTCCATGTCCATCGTTTGGACATCTTCAGTTTCTTGTTCATGTGACAGAGTTTCAGTGACTTGGCGATGAATTTTGTGGAGTACACGCAGGTCCTCAAGGTACTGAACGCGCCTTTGAAGCCTCACGTTCTGTTCCTTTAGCTGAGCGAGCTGCTCCACAACTCTGCACAGATGACCCAGGTGATCTAAACTGCTAACTTCCTCACGAGGAGCTGGGTTCTCCAGCTCCTCCTTGAGCCGCGTCGTGCTTTCTTGCACTTGCGGCAGAGAACACATGAAGTCCAGAAACTCTTTTTCAGCCTGCAAAGCTGCGGAGAGCTCTTCTGTGGCCCCACCAAGAGATGTCATGTCCCCGAAGCTGAAAGACTCGTCAGCTTCAGGACCCGGACTTGGAGAAACGCTTGGACAAGAATCACTGCCTTCCATCCATGAGGAAACCTCTCCATTTGAAGGAACAGTTGGAATTAAAAGCCCTACCCCAGTTGCACATTCTTGCTTGGCTGTATCTTCATGTATTTTTTGCTCTTCTTCAGCTTCACTATCACGACTTTCTAAAGTATCGTTCGAATTCGATTCTTTCGCAACGTTTTCCTCACTTTGCCCACTCTCTCCAGGGGGAGATTGAGTAACGTCATTGGTTGCACGGCTAGGAACGCCATTCGAACGGTCACCACTATTCGGAGACGCCATTTCAGAGCTATATTTTAGTACTAGTCCTAAACGACACACATAGATCGGAGCGGCGCGGCCGCAGCGCAAGCACTGAAGGAAAGTTGGCAACCCTCGCTTTCAGCCTGGGGATGCCCCCCCTCACGGTCCACACTCAACTAGCGTGTCAGTATATCTACATATATATCATGGTTATATACATGTATATATATATATACAGATATAGATGTAGACATAGATACTAAAATGGAATGGTAAAATAAAGCAATACATTCACGACCCCCAGCTTCTTAAAAACTAAATTTCATTTATATGTACAAACAGTATAAGTTTATATGGTGTGCATGATTATATAAATTATGTGTATGCATCATGCATATAATCCAAACATGCATGTACAATATACGGAGCGTTGAATGCTCGCTTTAACTTCAAATAGAGTCAAGAAATCAGGCATTTACTCAATCAGTCAGTTTAAATGTAAAACATTAATAGGAGTAACGGCATACAAAAAATTAAGAATGACGTTCGTAATAATTTAAGACTTTTAAACTGGAAATAATCAATTACCTGGTTGATATTATGCATCAACGTGTATTTTCAACTTTGTTATTGTTTATAATGGTAACAAGGGTATGACGGTATGGGACTTGGGTATATAGACGACATGGAACTTGGATATCTAGACGGCATGGGACTTGAGTGTCTAAACAGCATAGGACCTGGGAATCTAGACGGCATGGGACTTGAGTATCTAGACGGTATGGGACTTGGGGATCTAGACGGCATGGGATTTGGATATCAACCCAAGAATGGATCAAATGGCTCGTTTCTATTGCCTTATTCTATTCTGACAATTCGTAGTAATTTGAAGCACTTCAGTATGAACAGTGAAATTTTACTTTGAAAAATGATTTTTTTCTGTAGTAGTTGATACATACAGTTTCAGAAATTTACTAAACCTTTAATTTGTACATGTTCTTTGTTGGATAGCAACATGATGCGATTATTAAAATCTTGATTAATAGCTCACATCACCAGCTTGGTCGACTGGTGAGCGAATCTGCTTGCGAGCTGAAAGACCTGGGTTCGAATCCCGCTGCCGACATGGTTGACGCGGCTAGAAATACGGCATGGGACTTGGGTAAACAACCGAATAATTATCGAAGTAATTATCCGACCCAAGAATGGGCCAGAAGGTTCGTTCCTATAGCCTCATTCTATTCTATTCTATTCAGTTTATAATTGGAATGGAGCTTTGCACGTTGCATAACAGAACTGTAAAGTTATGGGTATGGTAGTGCTGAAGGGATTTTTAGCTACCAAAGCTTTACAGTAATATTTTTCTCTGTTTTTATTTTTTGAAGGCTGGGTCTGACAGACTCTTTGAAGGCTGGGTCTGACAGACTCTTTGTTCCTTTAGCATGCAGCCACACATTCACAATTTGTGCAGCCTTGGACTGATAGACCTGTGATAACCCGCAGTCTCATCCTCCTCGTTTCTCTTGCTGGCGGTCTCTGGTCAGCATGAAGCAATATTTCCTTCACCTTCTTCTCCATCACTGTCATGACCTTTGATCTCTTAACTGGAGACAACCCTCCTCTTTATGGCAGCGAGGAGGATGTTGACCAGGAGTTTACAGAACAGAAAATGGCCGCATGATCCTTAAATTGACCAGCTTCTTCTTCATCACGCTGAGGGTGATCAGGCAGCCCACATAGCATTGCTTCTCCTCTTGCAGCCACCGTAGTCGAGTGGTATGCGGCCCGTGTTCTGTATCGGGTCTCTGCTTGAGCAGAAAGACTGCGTGCAGGTTCGAAACCCGGCAATGAATACGAGCTATTTCTCGTTTCACGCCGTGAGCTTGCACTTATCAGTAAGACCTCAACTCATCGCCCATGGACACATCCCAGGATCGTCGCATGGAGCTCACCATCATCCTTACTCTAAGAATGTTAACCTTAAGAATTTAAAAACCAATGTACTAAATGTCTATGTACTGTGTACTTGATTGGAAATAAAGATTGTTTGTTTTAAGATTGTTTGGATGTGGTCCTGTGCCCTGGCAACAGGTGTTATGACCTAATAATTGAAATAGATAGATGGTATACATTATTTTGAACTAGTTTTAAAATAGAAGCATATGCTAAAAAGTTAAAAGCGACAGAGAATTTACCTTCGTATATTCTGACATGAAGTTAATGTCTTTGTGGACAAGCTCTGTCTTATTCCTCTGCTGGTTCATACACCTGTGCAGCTGGCTTTTCTGCTTCTCCAATACTTTGTTGAGGGCTACCAGCCTGTCATAGAAGCTGTACTACCTTGTTTTGGTAGGAACAGGGGACTGTCTGCTTATGACTTTGTACAACGTAAACGAACGTTTGAGAAAACGTCATGATCGGTAGCCCTGCACTCTGTTCAGAATAAGCTTGGTCCCCGGCTCCAATACATTTATTTCTGCCTCCAAGTCACTCGCAGCTCACCCCTAGGCTAAACTGGAACCAAAAACTGAAATTATCGGCATAGTCGTATGCTTATTCTAAATTTATCAACTTAACACTAGAGCTGCGAAATGTTAATTCAAGCTTGAATTTTAGTTTGTTTGAACTTTTTTTTTCAACTAGAAGCCTTAATCATAGTTTTTCTGTTTTCATTTCATTTTATAATGTCTCACTCACGCTATGATTGCATGAACATTGTGAGAGCATAGCTATGTAATACACTAGTTATTCTATTACTTAAATGCATCATGGTACTACTGTCGGTACGTATACAGTCCGTCATCGCATAGTCTCGGCGGATGCGTCGAATCAATGTTTATTAATCATAAAATGTCTGACCCTAATCTTTCAGTTGAATGGCCCAAACATGACCTGATTTTAAAGTATTCGCTGATTCAGTCGTACGATGTCTGGCTCTAAAGTATTTGCTGATTCAAATGTGTTAACATGTATCGGACTGCGCAGATTCAGGTTGGATCATTCCACCTCAAGAAATAAACCATTAATATTCTTCAGTCGATAGGCAGTCACAGCTCCATCAAGTTACTCCTAATACTCTCATAGTTTTCGTTAATTTACTCTAAGTATCTGCTAGAGTTCTCCCGAGTTAGTTACCGAGAGTTTTCGATAAACTCTCTCTAATTGACTCATATCAAAAATAAGAAAAGTTTCACTACCTGCTTTAGAGAATCTATCATCACACTGGTACAATCTGCCATCTGCTTCTTAAGACGAGAACTTCCTCAGGAACAAAATCAAGAAGCACACGACACCGAGGTTTTACAATTTTTCTTCTGGTCCGCAGGTGAGGAAGACTACGTGTATGAGCATGTTGCTCAAGATTTATCTTCCTTCCTTGTCGTAAAAGTGTTGTTCACACCTTAACGTCAAACTCTACAGAGGAAACTGTAAGTCTTGCATGTTAAGGTTTAAGGACAAGTTAAAAACAACATGGGTACTACAAGTAAGGATAACAGGGAAAGTGCGCCATCTCACGTAAATTAGAGATAGCACTGATATGGCCCTGGGCTTTCCTTATCTTAACTTAAATTAGACTTGAGGGCCGGCTTTGGCTATGAATATTGTTACGACTTTTAATTCCTTCTAAAATACACACATACAACAGGGTGGCATCGTAGAGTTTTTTTGCCTGTGTGCCTGGGCTATCTGAAACAATTCTTCAAAGGCCACCCTGGATCATTCAATGCAAAAGAACCAGCCCAGTGAGAACATCACTTAGAGAGCCAGCTCATTAAAAGTAGCACCCCATTTTTAGCAAGCAGTCTCACTCTAATTCAGGTGACCGTTTCAATATCAATGTCTTATTCCACATATATACTAGAACAGGGGTTCCCAACCTTTTCTTCCCCTTACACCCCTAAAGAAATTACATTTGAATCTCACACCTCCTGAAATTTATATTTTGATCAAGGATAAATTATGTGAATTCCTAACAATATTTGATTAAAAAAGATTGTTACTTTATTCTCTAGTGTAATTTGTAATGGAAATTGCAAATGTAGCCCTAAAAAATATAATAAATTAACATTGGAATAGATCTCAGAAAATTAATCTCTTACTTGAAATAGAACAAATAACTAAGGAGTAGTAGTACTAGTTCTCAAATGCTTGGAAAATTCCACTTTTTTCAAATACAACAAAAATTGCCAAGCAGTGAGGAACAGCTGACTCCTAAACTTGGTTCATCCCAGTAACAAACATGCTCAGTTTAGGTGCTAAACTTTAGAAACTACTGAAAACATTAAATGTATGGTAGGATAGAATCTTTTCAGCTATGTATGTGACAGCCACTAAATAACAATACTTAACTCTAAAATTAAAACAAAGTTAGTCCTTTGCCCAATAAAATAAAAATGGCAACATATAGCCAATATTCAGTTATTTACCTGGACCTTTCTTGCACCCCCTAGAATATCATCTCGCACCACCAGGGAGTGCGAGCACCCTGGATTGGGTACCACTGCACTAGAAAATTCTTCATTGTAGCCACAGAAAATATGTTGCATTCTTTATCCAGCCATACAAGATAGTTTATTTCAGAGTTCTCTTCAACACACCTGGCATTCCACTGGTACTCTTCATAATACTCACAACCTACACCAATAAAATTTTCTTGCTTGTGTTCATACATACTACATTCTAACTAGATAAATTGTTCCTCTACTCTTATATTACACTGGATACATAACCTTGTATTCCTCCTCCATGTGTGCCTATTCACACTTGATACTGTAGGTCTAAATGCAAACTGCAGTTGCCTGCCAAAACTTTTATCATGGAAGATTTCAATTTTTAGTACATTCTTATGGACATAACAAGTTCAAGTAGTTTTCCCATCCATGCTATGCTTCCATTTGTTAAAACTGCTCTTTTGTTAGTCTTTCAATTTTTTTAAACACTTTGCAATCATATTTCTATGGTTCACCACCATTGTTTTTCAATAACTAGTTGTTCATGGGTCTTCCAATTCTGATACAAACAATCTTGTGAGTCATTAGCTTCTTTGCATGCCCCCAGCAAATTTTCTCCATAGTCTTTCACTAAGATTTCATTGAAAATTTTGTTTAACCCACATTTTATTCTCCATTTGCTCAATTTTCACCTTAAAATTCAACACAGTCTTTATTGGACATAGAATAGCCAATGCATTTGGTGATCAGTGTTGATATCAAGTTTATTTTCACCTACATAGATTTCTCTTATATGCCTATTTGCTCCATAATTCACAAACACATAGTCAATTGCTGCTTTGCATTGGCTGCAAATTATTCCCTATTGTAACATTCAGACTTTCAAACTCATTTCTTTCACAAAAAGCAATCAATTTATGTCCTTTTTCATTTACTTGATAACCAAGTATACCAACATGGTCATTCATGTCTCCCCTTACAATCACTACAAACCTGCTATAGTCTTGCACTAACCTTTCAAATATGGTATACTTCTTTATATTCTCATCTTGCACTAATGGTCCTATCGTTGTCATGTAATATACGACAGGAATGACATATTTTCTTGCTCCTCATTTCCAAAATGTCTTCACTGTCAAATTTATTCCCATCACAAATTTGTTTCTAAAAACTTGCATTTCAAATAACTCATATCCCAAGGTATTACTGTAATAGCAATTTTATCTGATTGTGTCTTTATAATTCTTCATTTGGTATTACCATACTAGTGTTTGCTAAATTTTTGTACTTATGTTTACATAATAAATTTGTGTAACTATTTGCATTAGACTGTGCAATCTAATCTTAATACCTGTTTCCATCATCAAACTGGTAACAAAAGTAATATACATGTGTCTGATGTTCCAAAAATATTAACCATGAAAAAGGCTTTACTTGATTCCTAGGTCATGCTGTAAAATTTGATGTCATCTCTGCTTTTCCAGATTGCATGTTAATTTCATTTGCAAATTCAGTTTTTTGATAATTCTTGGTAGCCGTTTAGTTAATTGTAGCAAAGATGGCCCGTAAAAGGGAAGAAACTGCTGGCTCAAAGCATGGCAGCCAGCAGCAGACAGGCAGTGGAGCAACTGGTGGATCAAAACATGGGTATGTAATTAGTCCCTTGTGTTATTATTGGCATAAACATTGAGTTATTTACTGGAGTCATGGGCATAAATAAGTTTTACCCCAAAGTTACCAAGTAGCAGTATCATAAAAAATTACGTAACTAGAATGGAAACTAATTTAGGGTCATGCTTTATGGTGTTTTATTTGTTAGAAGATCGTATTTATGCCGGTGAAATTGGTGTAATGATAAAAGCTTTTCCAATCACATCCATTCCTCAATATCATGTATCATACACCCAACAGTTAATTAAAGTAAACTGTTTTAAACGTTCAGTAGAACAAGTACAGTAGTACCTCGGTTAACGACCACAATTCGTTCCTGAAAGCTGGTCGTTAACTGAAACGTTCGTTAACCGAATCAATTTTTCCCATAAGAAACAATGGAAATACAAATAATTAGTTCTCATCCCCAGTTGATTCGCTATTATCAATAACATATAACCTATAGGTTTGTTTCTTAAATGAGAAATGCTCTATAAAACTACTTCGCCAAGAATTTTCGTTAATATATCATAGATTTGTAGTGCTTCATCAGAAATTAAAGCCTCACTGATGCTAGCACTTTCTAACTGTTTCTCATTTATATACACAACAAGTAACTTTTCTACTTTCTCAATTGCCCGAGGACTTTGCTTAGTTGAAGTACTCACTCCTTTAGCAGCACTAGCTCCTTGGATTTGTTTCTTATTCTTTAAAATGGTCTAGATTTCTGACTTCGATACGTTGTATTCCGCTGCGAGATCAGATACACACGCACTCCATTTTCATGCTTAGAAATAATTTCTATCTTTATCGTAATTGTTGACCTACTCGTATTCTTTTCATCACACTACTACTCTCGCTTTTAACCTTCTTTGGAGACTTTTTTAGGGTTATACACAAAGCCCTAAAGTAACACAAAAACACTAACGCGACACGATAAAAACAGGCAACGTCCGACCGCAACAACGTCTCGAGCGCACCCAAGGTTAGGATGCTGCGTGGGTTCTTTGTCTTGCTGTTCGTTATCTGGGACAAATTTTTAGCGAAATTGTTGGTCGTTAACCGATTTGTTCGTTATCTAAGGCGTTCATTAACCAAGGTTCTGCTGTACAGCTTTGGGTTTTGTTCCATGTACGGTTTTTCAGAAAATGAAAGTTTCTTTCACAAATTTTTGTTTCACTCCAGCATTTATTTAGATCATTATTAAGGTGTGGGAATCAATTGTTTATTTTCCTTAATATTTATTATTATAGTACAAAAGTATTTGTTTCTTCAGCATGCATGTTATTTAATGAATAAGTACCCAATTAAATTGTCTACCGGTTTCAACTGCTTCAGTTATAGTTGTTATCAATGTTTATGTAACTCTATGAGGTATTGTTTATAACACAACATAGGGCATCCAATACTAATTGTTATCGGTCTTTATATGTAACTCTTTTCGGTGTGGATTTTGGTTCAACATAGAACATCCAATACTGAGTGTTATCGATCTTTATACATAATTCTATGAGGTATTTTTCACAGCTCGACATAGAACATCCAATTCTGATTTTGAAAAATACATTGTAATCAACTTCCTGTTCATCTCTTGTATGTATTAGCTATTAGTTCATGCCATATTGAATAAGTAGTTAATTCTTTGCTGATTTGGTGGAATGTGAACTCATAAGTTGATTGCCAAATTGTACTCATATTGAGGATTAACAACTTTAACCCTTTCGATCCTGTTGGGATGTGTGTGTCCCAACGGAGAACAAAAGTGGGATCAAAAAAGTTCAAGGTGACAAACTCATTTCACAGGAGAGAACATGAAATGAAATAAAGTTAAGGATGTCATTACCGATAAAAAATGAGCTAGAGAACATGATACCAGCAATCATATTTGTGAAACAATCACTAGCAACAGACAAACCTCAAGATTTCCCCTGCCTACAAGAATTATAAATTTCAAATACCATAGTAATACTATAGAAGGATAATATATGTATGTTTGCATGGACAAACGGACACAGCAAAGACAACCAAGCTTTTTTCAGTGTCAAAATTAGCAGGATTTAAATTGTCTAATTAGTGTCATGAAGTCTGTTGCTTTCGAAGAGACTTTCTAGTAGACAATATGTCCTTGGCTGTGCTGTTTTTCATTGCATTCAATTTTGCACAAAATTCTTTTTAATGTTCTTATTATTGCATATGAAATTGTCATCCTAGTAATTAACTTGAGATTATTCACTTACGTTCTTAAATTGACATTTCTCATTTTGTTATTGCCTTTCGACCTTGCATATAATGGAGTTGGTGAGCAGAAGTAGCAGTGGCAGTGGCAGCAGTGGAGGAGGCAACAGCAAGGGCAGCAATGCCTCCCCTGTGTACGCCTCCCTCAAGCAGCAGCTCGCCACCCTAGGGCTGGCTATGAGGGAGATTCCTGGAGATGGGTATGCAAAGTTCCTGGAAGTAAAAATTAAAATGAAAACCTACTTTATAGGCTGTTTTTTAGACTTAATTCAGAATTTGCACTTGAATTCTAGCATTTGTGGTCATGAGTATATTTGCAGCAATTTGTGTTATATTTTGGCATCACTGGTGTCAATGTGAATAGGATTCAAGTAATATCCAAGGTAATATTATACGTTTTATAGGATCTAAAGGTAATATTTTTGGGTTTATTAGATTACCCTCAAGCCCACCTCTTCCTGGATGCCTCTGACCCAAACAAGGAAGCGAAATGTGTAACCAGGCACCGGAGTGGAAGTGGTTGCTTGAATCAGTGGAGTTATGTTCAAACATCTCCCTTTTACACGACTGTTTGTCCCCCATGCCCCCACTTGGTTGGTGGAGAAAGTACTCAGTATATGGTACTCTTCCTCTCTCCTCCTAGTAGTGAAGAGCATCCTGCTTCGTGACAGTCGTTGTCTAATGTTGCACTCAGATTTGTAGCGCTGACTTAGCCGTTGTCATAGAGGTCAGCAGCGAGTAACGTGAAACAACCTTCCAATTTCTTGAAGTTTAACTTTTAAACTTATGAAAATGTTAAGGGAAAATGTTTTAGGAATGCCATACGATAATAATATTAAAGAACACCTGTTTGAGTTTACACTGATCACCCTGTTTCAGGAACTGCTTGTTCGGTGCCCTGGCGGACCAGATGGACGGCAGCAGGGCCACTCACTTTAAGCACCGCAAAGAAATTGTTGCTTACATGCACGAGAACAGGATGCACTTTGAGCCCTTTGTTGAGGACGACGTCTCCTTCCATGACCATCGTGAGCTCTTCTGCAGTTCTTATTATTATCTCACAGCTTCTCTGTGTGGTGTAGCTTTCATAACGTGATGCTAATGAGCAATGAAAGTATTAAATAATGTGTTAAATGACAGTCCAAGCAGTGTTAATGTTTATTGATTAATTAAAAATTTACATTATGTAATTAATGTTAATTCTTTAGTTAATACATCATTGAATGCAGTTCTAATTATTTAGTTATCAAAAAGTTTTTTAATTATTTGATATAAATAATATTTTAGGTATTTAGTCAATCCAATAATTCATTAATAAATTAAGTCTGCTCTGTAAAAAAGACAGTTTTAGAACGTGTTTTATGTTGCCGTCACAGTTCAGTGGGTTTCATTATGTGCCATTATGTACTACTGTACGTTTTGAATGATAGAATAATTCGAATTATAAACGAATAAAAAAACTATTATTCGCTTGAATGATTGTTTATTTAAGACGTTCCTAGATATTTGTAATCGCATATTTTTCTTCTTTGCTGGCGCGTTTAAAACACGATAAATGTTGTAAATCATGTACCTTTTCATTGTTACTGTGACGTTTATAACGTTCGTAACCGTTTGAAATGAGGCGTCAATTAACGGGCTGATTGGGTTTGAAGTGAGACGTCAATTAACGGGCTGATTGGGATTGAAGTGAGACGTCAGTTAACGGGCTGATTGGGTTTGAAATGAGACGTCAATTAACGGGTTGATTGG